>QEOT01001144.1:0-48822 GCA_003123785.1 Pterocarya stenoptera
CAGAAGATGTTGATTTTTATTTTTGCTTCTAGAAATTTGCTCATAAATATAACAAAATATACATTGATAATAAAATAATTTGATTATCGTTATATCATATTCCTAAAAGAGGAATCCTGACTCTTTTCATTAGCAATGGTAACGCAAAAAGCAACTGAAACCTGCATTAAAAAGAAAGATTGGGATAGAGGGTTTTGGTAATACGTCATTTTCCCGGAAATAATTTGGAAAGTAAGAATATGATCATTTAAAGAGCTAATTAAGCCTTAAACTTGGTTCGGAGAATGAGTTGAGATTAAATGAATATTGAAAATTGAATAAAATATTATAATATTATTTTTATTTTAAAATTTGAAAAAAATTAAATTATTTATTATATTTTATTTGAAAGTTTAAAAAAATTATAATGATTAATGAGATGAGTTAAGATGGTTTTATTATTCTAAATAAATCTTAAACCTTTAAAGAGTTTCTCGCACTTTTTTTAAAAGTTAATGAAAGAAGAAAAAAATAAATAAAAAAAAGAGAGAAGGGAAATAATTCGCATTTGGCATCAACTTCAAAGGGCCATAATTTTAAGACTCTGCCTACACGTTAGGCCAAGTTTGTTGAGAAAAATAGGGTGACGATTATGAGGCCCAATGCTATGGGGGGCCGGGCTATAGCTAACAGATATGAAGAGCCTTGCAAATTTGATTTTACTAAATGAAAAATTTTACTTAATGGTCAGTGAATAACAAAACTTTCTATTTATAAGCAGCTAGCTGTAGCTACTCACATACATATATCTATATGTTATCTTATTTTTCATATGATTTATGTTACCTAGCTATATGTTAAGTTGATCACTTGGTCATATTATATTGATATTGCATCAACTACCACATAAATAATAATTCTTCTTCTTCTTCTTCTTCTTTTTTAATGAAAAAATGCTAGATTTACAAAGATAACTAAAAAAATTTACAGACTGATGTGACTTGTTGTGATATATTAAATTACAAATTTTTTTTTACTGTAGAATTCATATCAGTTTGTGAATTTTACTTTTGTGACGTCTCTTTATAAGCAAAGTTTCTCTCTCCCTCTTTAAAAAAATATTTAATAATTAATAAATAATGTCAAGTTAACATAGAATAGTAGTTAAATCAAGTTGTAGGATATAGCATTTTGTTTTTCATATATTAGCTTCGTGTCGTTGTTGATCATACATGTATCTATGAGAGTCTAGGCCGAGATTTAGAACCATGCATGCACATACACATTGCATATATATAAATATATATATATATATATATATTTATTGATATCATCTTAGCTTCTTAGTGAACTTTTCGGTTTCATTAACGGGAAAATTGCTGCATCTGTGTGGGATGAGGCTCTTCCAAGAAGAATTAAATCATCAAGAAATAAAAGGCGTGAAAGAAGATGATCTCTTTTGTTAAAGTTGAATACGTTTAAGGTTTCCATGAAGCTCCTCTCCACGAATATAATGTTGGGTTCCGGGGTCCAATGGTACTTATTGTTATCTTTTAAACTTTCTTGGACATTTCTTGACCTTCTTCTTCTTCGCATTGTGGTTGTCATGGGAAAGAATTTCGTGTTAACATCATTGGTGCTATTGAAGTCTTGATTTCTGGCGCCAAAACACACATTTATTTACTTTTTATTTTTTCTCTATTCTATTAAAATAATCTTTCTTTATTTTTTTCCATTATTACTTTTTAACTTATTTATTTTCACTTTTTCTTAGTTACTCAGTTATTTGTCGCCCCTATTTTTTCAACTTTTCAACATTTTTTTATTAAATTACTTTTATCGGCAATGTTTTCAAAATCAGTACTTTCGTAATAATAATATTTTTTTAAAAAAAAAATTATCATTTCTCAAATGGTCTAGTTTAAGAAAAAAATTATATTATCCCAACAATGACATTTTTGTAAAATTCCAACTATAACAAATAGAGTTATTATATTCAGCAGCCCTACACCACACACCTACTGAGTAAAAGAACTTTTTTACCTTTTTTTTTTCATAGCATATGTGTGGTATAGAGTTACTGAGTATAATTTTTTTTATAACAAATATGAAGAGAAGGTATAAACACTATGAGGACAAGTATATTTTGTTGGTCAAATAAAAAATTTGTAAAAAATAATTTACGGAGCTACAATAGATTTGGGGATCTACTATTCAAATGCCAAATTCTTTTCCTATAATAATGATCTCAATGTGGGCATTTTTTGTCAAAAGTTAAAGTTGTCTTCCTAAATTTTTGTCATTTTTTGTCAAAAGTTAAAATTGTCTTCCTAAATTTTTGTCAATGAGCTGTGATACACAACATGTTATGAGTACTCCACTTATTCTCAACTACAAATGCGAGCTCAGATTGGGCAAGTTGTCATGACATATGTAGATAAATCACTGAATTTTGTATTTTTTTGGAGATTTCTTATCTCTTGGTCTACTACAACATACATGGCTTTTTCCGACGCTGAAACTTGCCGCAATTGATTAATTCTGTCCACTTGTTGTGCTACTAGGTGGATGTAAATAACGCGTTCCAAAAGGTATATTGCGGCAAAACTAGGTACAGTTGCAAATATATAGTTCAATTGTGACGATATTTGTTGACACAAATGTGTGAATCTTTTGCTGGAATAAGCCAAGGAGATGGTAGGAAAGAATCACATTTTCGGCTAGGTAGTGGTGCTACAAATTTAACATATCGTTGATTTGCCGTAAGAGAAGTCTTATTTCCAGTGCCATTTTTTGTGTTGCAAAAAGTTTTATCGCCACAAATGATTTTGTGTTTGTGGTGCTATACATCTTGTTGCAAATGTCGGTAAATCTCCACAAAAGAAATTATTATTTATGTCCATGTGTTAGCGTCACAAATATATTCTTGGTGGAAAAAACTGTTACGCCTTTTCAACTACTTTAATTCAACCAAAAATGTTAGCCCTTGCCACAATAAGGTGTGATAAAAAATTAAAGGACTTACACTCTTTATCGACGTTGCAATGGTTAGGAAAAATATGGGATATAAATTATTTGTTATGGCCAAAAGTGGTTTCCACCAATGCTTCAGCTTTATTCTCAAATTGACATTAAAAAATTTAGCTATTAGTAACATCCTACTGTTGAACAAAACAGACCCATTGACTAGAAAACTTTTTTTTTGTTTTGTTTTTTTTTTTCTAGAATGGCAATGTTACTTATATCCCTGTGGCTACTTACCAATCGCATATAGATCTTGAAAAAAAAAAATATAAATATGTATACATATCTCATATCAAAGTTTAATACTATCATTTAGAGGCTAGACATATATGCACAAATCCTATATGAGAATACAAGCTTTCAAGGTGTCATTGCATCGATAGTATCAAATAACATACCCTATACAAAAATTCATAAATGGTGCAATATACCAAACATCATGAGTGTCAGCCAACCATGATGCAACCTATATGTGTGTGTATGTGTGTGTGTGTGTGTGTGGCACACAACATTTATATGGTTCATTTTAGTACACAATTATAGTACCAGTTGAGTCATTTCTTCAATGAAGCATAGTCAAATTTCTTCCCTAACCTTGGATGCTTGAGCCCTTCTTCATCACCAAATCAGCTTTCAAGTTCTATTTTCCTTCATCCCTGTGTTCTAATAATTAAATAACCCTTGTCATCAATATAAATGAATGAAAGACTAGTAAGAACCACCATATTTATGTTTAACTTATATCCTATATATGCATAAATGCAAAGCATGGCTATATAGATCAACACCCAATTCTTTATCTATATGTTACAAAGGCACTTTAACATATATAACATGTGTGTGTGTGTGTCAACTACGTAATGGCAATACAACAACAACAACGCAAAGTTTACCTGTTAAACTTGTGTGGCACTCCAACAACCAAAATGTAGGTTCCTATTGCAACAATATTGTCCTTTTTGGGTGTCCCACTAGTATTAAGTGCTGATAACTCAGTTGCTCATTTCAAACAACACCAACATACAATTTCGCATCTTAGCATACCAACCACTGAGATCAAATATTGCGCTCCCTTCAACCAAGTTGTATCACCTCACCTATGCCACACAACAAAAACTGTTAACAACTATTGATAACCTTTCAAGATCCTAAGCACCCAATCATCACTTTAAAAATCCACTCTAAAGTTTTCTCTAACCAGCTTCCAAAAGGGCTGCCATCATGGCCTCTCAAAATAAAATAAATAAATAAAACAAAAAATTACTATAAAACCCTTAGTCAGCTCCCTAAATCTCCCACAGAGGCTTTCCCTAAGATTGCTAATGTGACATTGAGTATGTCATAAATTTATCAAAATCAACTTTCTTCGACAAAATTTTCCGCACATTGGGCTTTAATTCCTTATGTTGGTCCTTGTACTACTGCCCATCCTGTGATTCCCCCTGACATTAACACTACAATGCAACATTCCTGATTATTATGGCATCACCATCGCCCAATCCTCTGGCATATCCCGATCTATGACTAAGAATCTCTTTAGTTCGATTCTTGGGTTCCATTACATTTAGCCTTTTCACCATTTGATTCTTTAACAATAATAAACAAATATGTAATTAATCATGAAGTGGTGATAATGTATATGAAAGATAAGCATGACCCGGTTAATTACAAAACTTCCCTAGTGTAATTTCACTCACATAAAGATCTTCCATCATGTCTGTCACAAACTTGTTTTTCTTCTTCGTCCATCGGGACTCTCTAAAGAAATCAACCAGGTTTGTTACACCCTCATGTTGCAACATCCAATAAAAACAATTCCTTTACCATCTACTAAGAGTGCTAATACGTATGTGGGAAAATATGATATTATTTTCTAATACTAATCACTAAACAATTAAACAAGTGTTATCTTCTCTTTTAGTAGTCGAGCAAAAGACTTCCTCCCAGCTGTGTGATTAGTTCGTTATTGTTCCCTATTAGCCTTGTTTTGCAATGACAATGCCTGGTTGAGAATAAACACGTAACACCAAAAACCACATTCAAAGATAAAAAGAATTTTCGGTGCCAAACAGCTTTATAAGGTCTACTTGCAGGGGTATTTATTAGCAATCAATTCAAAAAATGCTCCATTAAGACATCATCATTACCTTGAACTCCTTACTCCCCCTTCTCATGCATAACTTTCGACAAACCGCTTGATCCACCAACAAGGTTCCTCTAGCCAGTGCCCCTTTATGAGTTTCACATCCATTGTAGATTTTATGTAGTTCATATCGGAAGGAATTGAATCACTTTCGTAGTTAGTTTGTAACAGTCTTGCAATAATTCTTCTTTTCCCATTGTATGATAAAATTAGCCTAAAGATATGGATTAGAAGCAAGGAATTATGATATTTCTAATGAAATTGTAATATGTATCCAATTAGCTTGAAACTAGTTTTTCTTACTAGAACGTGACTACACAACTCCTCCTATTCATTATTGGGCACATCATTCTAATGATGGTAACTTATGTTAGCATGATGTGTCACTGTCCATGTGACCCTTCCAGCAAATATACTCGCACGAGACCTTTGTATCCTAATCTTTCAAGAGCAAAGGAAACGGTCCAATCTTTCAAAGATTGTCAAACTTTGTGCTCCTTTCCGGTCTACAACAATGTTTCTTACTCATGTATACTGAAAGTTCCATCTCAGAACAAATATGTCAATACTATATATTGTGTCAAAAAACAAGAGCACAGCATATTGCACATTGAATGATAAGTAAAAAAAATCCCTAAATATCAGTGAAAATGTTTTTTAGAAGTGTGATGCTATCATTCAATTTTGAAACCCCTATTTTAATTTAGCAATCTGTTTTGGAGGTTTCAATATTGAAACCCCAAAACAGATGCAGGAAAGTAAGTTGGTAATTTACACATCTAAACAATTGAAGGACGATGAAAAGAATTACTCAACCCACAACATGGAATTGGCAGTGATAGTGTTCGTCTTAAAGATATGGCGGCACTACCTGTATGGTGAATAATGCGAGGTGTACACAGACCACAAGAATCTAAAATACCTTTTTATCCAAAAAAATCTTAACATGAGGCAAAGGAGATGACTAAAAGTTATTAATGACTATCAGTGTGAAATCAAATATCACTCAGGACAGGCCAATTTAGTTGTTGATGCCTTAAGTTGCATGTCGAATACAAAAGATGAGAGAGGATCCCAAGAGATGGACTCACTCTTGGAAGGAATGATGCACATAATGATAAAGGACTCGCCACCGGAGGAAATTCTCACTACCCAGCAACGATTTAGGGTAAGTGACTTCAATGAGCTAAAAGGCCACCAAGAAAAGGATCCATCATTGTTAAGGATTTGACAGAGTCTGCAACAGTGAGGGACCAATGCATTTCAACCTAGGTGAGGATAGGACCTTGCTAGTTAGAAGGAGGAAAGTGGTTTTGGCTAGTTCAAAAATTTTAGAACAAATACTAGCTGAGTCTCATTCCTCACCATACTCAATACACCCAGGAGGAACGAAGATGTATCAAGATCTTAAGAAGGGATTATGGTGGGAGAAAATCAGGGCATCGCAAACTTCATTAAAAGATGTACTGCATGTAAGAGGGTAAAGGCGGAGCATTAAAGGCCTGCAGGGAATCTGCAACCTTTGGGAAGCTATCGCCACGGATTGTGTGGTTGGATTGCCTTAAACTTCTAGTAGAAATGATGCCATATAGGTAATAGTAGATCGGTTCACCAAGAGTGTTCATTTCTTTCCGATCACTACTACGGACACCTTAAGTAAACTCACCTGCCTATACGTAACAGAGATAGTTAAACTGCACGGAGTTCCTAAGACTATAGTATCGGATCGAGATCTAAGATTTACCTCCCACTTTTGGAAGAGTTTACAAAAAGTGATAGGAACCAAATTGAAGCTCAATAGTGCTTACCATCCATAGACTAATGGACAATTGAAAAGGACTATCCATACGTTGGAAGACATGTTGAGGGCTTGTCCATTGGATTTCAAGGGACCTTGGGAAGGTCACGTCCCACTCATCGAATTCACATACAATAATAGTTACCACGCGACCATCCAAATGGTCCTTATGAGGGGTCGTATGGTAGGAAGTGTAGATCGTCGATATGTTAGGACAAAGCAGGAGAAGCCAAGGTAATTGGACCAAAAATAATCCAGGAGATGACTAAGTAGGTCAAGCTCATTTGTGTAAGGATGACTATCACTTAGTAGGCAGAAGACCTATGTCGATAATAGGAGGAGAGAGTTGACATTGAAGGATGGTGACTGGGTATACCTAAAGGTGTTACCCCTGAATGGAGTTAAGAGGTTTAGGCTAAAGGAAAAATTAAGCCCAAAATACATTGGGCCGTACCAAATAATGGCAAGGTCGGCCCAGTAGAGTATCAAGTAGCATTACCTACCGAATATGAGGAAATTCATAACGTGTTCCATGTTTCCAATAATCAGGGGATAGGACGGAGTTCCCCAGACCATTCCTGCAAGATGTCACCACGAGATTCAAATAGGTAGAGGCATTCCCCGTGAGTGATTAGGGTAGGGTGGTATTGTGCTTGTCCTCGTATGATAGTTGGGATGTAGAATCTCTCGGCGTATCACATGATGGTATTTTCAAGTTGGATGGTTGGATAGACATTTGCCTGATACAACATGTGGTCTATGTGTGAGAGTCGACTTGTGTTGGGGTCTAGGTGAATTGACTTGCACTAGGTTGGACGAGTAGAAGGGGTTTCCTAGGGTCTGATGGTGGAGCGGCTTTTCCCCTGTTTGCTTATCAGGCAATGAATGTATGTGTGATGAACATCTATATGATGAGCATCTATGTAATGATGATTGTTCCTTTGGAACAGATATAAAGCGGTGGATTTGATCTAGTGGAGCAAAGGGTGATTCCTCGCCCTATTAATACTTGTGATTTAAATTGTAGTTTGCATAAGAGGGTAATTCGTGTCCATGCTTATATATTATGCATTTCATTAAGAGGGTGATTTCTTGCTATGTTCATGGATCCTTATCTCTTTGCCACAGAGGGTGATTCCTCACCGAGCATATGTATGTGTGTCTCTTCTCATTTACATGAAGTTGTTCATTGCATCTTTAAGAGTATTATCTCTCATTAGTAGTCTTTGTCATAACTGTCTAACCTACCTATGGTTTCATTTTCAGAACCATAGACTTTGATATAGATTTAGAACCAGGACGGATGTCCAAGACTTTGATATAGATTTCAAAGCCAAACCCGCTTGAACCCTGAAGACAAAGGCTTGTCTCTGTCATAGGAGTTATGCATAATTTGAGTTATATTTTGTAGCCGCCAAGGGACGATCACATGTATTTGGTTTGCTGCCTATTTGGCGATGAACCAACTATCCAAGTTGTGCCTATATTCTTTTTATGAGGAATGTTAGGAACTATTTCTATGATATGTTTTAGACTTTTGGTATTGTAAGGTCTAACTTACCGACCTAACCTTTACATTTTCTGCTGTGATTTTATGTCTATACCCAACACATACTGCACTTCAATTTTGATGAGGCATGCCGACTCCTGACCAAATCTTGGGCGTTCATTTGGCTAGCACCCTTGACATCACGGAACCTCGTTAGGACCTTTATACGAGGGATATGACGCCACACCAACACACACACACACACACACACACACATATATATATAAAATGCTACTTTGTCCACTCTATTTGCCCCCTCATTTTGACATCTCATATATTTTATTTTTTTAAAAAAAATTTTAATAGTTAAGGAAGTGACTATTAATGTATTAATATTTTTTTATATTTTTTTAAAATGATAAAAAAACATGAATAAGAAAATTGAAAAAAAATAAAAATAAGAACAACATTTTGAACTAACAGTCAAAATGAGCGGTGCTACTCAGGCGGCAGAATAACACCACTCTATAAATATATATATATATATAAATATATAGATATTAACCTGTACTAATTTTACGTGTAAACCAAGCAACATTATTCTGCTCTCAGTTCGAGCTGTAAGCCGGCCTGTTTGTTCTATTTGTATCATTTTGTACTTCTGAATCTTTCAACATAGGCAACAACTGGATCGAAATTCAGAACTCAGAATATCAAGTTGAGACTGGCGCGGACAGTCACAGGTGAAAATGGGTAGCACTTTCTCGACTGATCTCCACCATGCATGCATTACCTTTTTCTCTTCCTTAGTTTTGCAGGCTACCAGTAGTCCCATCATGTTATTTTTGCTAGCCAGGTCTGCCTATCACAAATAATGAATTTTGAAATGAAAAAAAAAAAAAAAAAAAAGAGGACTGAGATGTGTCTTTCGTGCTTGTTTTTGTCTGCATTCCCGGATGAATATTCTTTTGTGCAAGTTAAGTTATCACAAACTGATAATTGACATTAATTTACACTACTGGTTAAGATTGTCATGTCACATGTCTTACTATATAAAACATGAATACATGAAAAAAAAATACATGAATACGATTGTCCCAACTTCTTTATTTATAATGTTGTTGCTTTATATATATATATACACACATGCAGTATTAGTAACCCTTTGGTAAGCTAACCAAAGTTGGGGTGTTAATTAACACTTGATGAGTGGTCAAAATTAGCTGAGATTCTCTTTTTAAGGATAAGGATGGGCTCTCCTTCTGTGTGACTTCCTCAGAGAGCCACGCATATCCCTCTTAATCATGGGTGATCATCAACTTTTGCATGCATGAAGTTTTGGTGTTGGATCCAAATCAGTTTGGTGTTAAACATGAATGAAAAAGGTTTTTGATGCCTTTTACACCTTTTTATTAGGTCAAAAGCGACATACTTTTCGTGGTAAAAAAAGCATCATAAAAAAAACTCTTTTTATTTTTATGTAAATTACAAGGGTTTGTTTGGAAGCATTCATGGCCAACGGTTGTGTTTTTCTTTTTTAATTAGATCAAACACAACTAAATTTTTTTTTCAAAAACTATCATGTATATATATATTTCTTAATTAATTGTAGGGTGGCCAATTAAGAAATTAACATAACAGAAATTATTTGATTATTTTTACACAATATATAAAATTTAAAAACTATCTTGAAAATACATATAAATAGGGGTGTAATCAGTCCAGTCCGGTAGGTCTTGAAGGAGAGTTTTGGACCAGACCAATTCTTTCAGTCCACTAAAACACCATATCAGACTGGATCTAAAATAATTACAAATTACAAGAAAATTATATAATTATATAAATAATTATATAATTATTTATAATTAGTTACAAGAAAATTACAAATTAATTGCTTTCAATTAATACAACTACTTAAAAATTTAGATAATCTAAAATATTATTTTAAAAATTAGGAAACCGAATTTTCCTACTTGGACTAAGACTAATGGGTTCTTAATCGGTTCAGCCTAGATCGATTAAAACGAATTCAAAAAAATAAAAAATAAAAATAGATCGATTAAAACCAATCGATTCAGTCGATTTTTTCGATTCGGACCGAAATTCTTTAATTAATGGATTAGAGTTAATCACCTATATATATATAGTAAATTTGAAATGCTTGTTGGTCAACTTTACAAAGTGATTACGTTATAAGAAGCCAAGCAGTGCTCTTAGCTAGGTTAATTTATGATTTAGTAGCATCCAAACTGAACTAGATGAAGACCTAGCTAAAGGGGATTGAGTCATCTTCTTCTTCTTGGAATATACAAGAAGATACGAAGATTTGTAGTGTGAGAGAAATCACTATTCAAGTAAGTTTACAAACTTTTCATACCGGATTTCATTGCCGAACGCCCGTGGATCATGTCCTCATTGGACTTGTAGATTTAGATCTGGCCTGCGCCAAACCATGTTAAATGGCGTTAGTTCCTTCTATTCTTTTATATTTATATATGTCGTTTATGGTATATAATTTTCATATATCCATCGTCTTCAAACCATCCAGTCACCGTTAATCGCCGTGTAATTTAAAAAATATTGAAATTAACAACTGCTATATATTGCTTTGTCATCGTTAATTCAGAATGAGACTAATAATCCAAAATTGACATGTTGTGAGCTAGGTGGCCTCTATGAAATATAAACAAACTGAATCAACCATAAGAAGTAGTTGAAACATTTGAGAGTGGGGCCCGTTTGGAACTTGATTCAGTCTAATTTTAAGCTGAGTTTAACATCCAACTCTCAAATCACTAAATTCATCTGAACTCAAAATCTCTTTACACGTAGTACTCACAATATTTTTCAACACATCACCTCTTTACATACGGGATTCACAATTTTTTTGAACTTTTTATAAATATATCTAAACTCACTTAACACCCAAACACATCTAAACTCATTTTAGGTGGGTCCTACAAAACTGACTCTACTATCTCGACTCATTACTATTTATAAAGAACTCAACTCAATATCCAAACGAGACTTTAATGTCATAAGATGGCAATAGGTAAGATTGGTATAGATCTGGCCAAACCATTAATCTCTGATACGTTTATTCTGAACTCTTTAGTGCATTTGGTAGGGATGAAGAAAGCGTGCATGCATGCAAGGCAGTTGAGTCTTGATTCAGTGAATGCATTGGTGATATCATCAATAACCATTAGATGAACACAGCTGATATTTGAACTACCAAAGACGCGTCTACCTAAATATAAAAGGAACATTTATAGCATATATGAAACTATATCATCATCATGTACACCCACTTCAAATATTGAACCATAACAACATGCACGTACGGCAACCACCGAAAGCCAGAAAATTAGATTTAAAAAAAAAAAACTTGTATTCTTTTGTTATTGTTAGACAATTTCAAGCATTAATTTTCTTTTAATGTGCAATATGGAGCCTGTAGAGAAATTGGAATTTTTCTGCAGAGATTTACTGATTTGCCCCGAGCTCTCTCTATAAACATGATTGGCCTAGCTATAAGATAGGTGCTGTGGTTGGGGTATAACTGATTTAGTTTTGGACAAATTTTAGAACCGAATTGATAGATACCAACTTTAGAAGTTTAAGAATCAATACGGATTGATTCATCATCAAAACCAGAACTTTCAATTTTGGTCCGGTTTGATTTTTCTAATTTACTATTTATAGTACGTGTGGCACTACATAAATTAAGACTTGACAGCCAATTTTTCTAATACTTGTTCTTCCAAAAAGAATTTCTCTCTCTTTTGTTTTTATAAGTATCCTCGAAATGAACCTTTCTTTTTCATGTTTGATGCATGAGAAAATAGTTGGCTTGGCTGAAATTCTATACTATCTACTTTTCTACCATATTTCATTTGAAATAGATTCGAAGAATATACGAGCACTATAACAAAAAGGTATTTTCTGACTAATTTATCGCGACCAAAAGATTTTTTATAATCAAAATACTATTCACAATCAATTTTAATTATGAATAATCTTTTGGTCGAGATAAATTAGTCGCAAAAGGTCGTCTTTGTTCTAGTGGAGTGCTTCTGCAAAATAATTATGTAATAGCCGTTAGTGCCCTTGAAAGTTAGACTTATCTCCGAGTCTCAAAAAAATCTGTCTAGTAAAGATGTTTTTTCATTAGAATATTATGTTCCAATAATGTGTTCTTCCCGTGTGATTGGACTGTAACGTGAGCTAGCTCCATTCAAAATTTTATGTTATAAGATTCAAATTTATATGTTATATTAAATATTATATTAAAAATTATAAGATTTATTTTATATTATCTAAAATGTTATATTAAAATATTATAAAATTAATAGACAAGAATATTAAGTTTTCATGTTATATTAATTAGTATTTTAGCATATAATAGAAAAAAATATATATATATAATATAAAAAATATTTTATATATAATATAAAAAGTTAAATATATATATATATACCGATCCGGTTCGGTTCAAACCGATTTTCAAACTATGATAAATCGGTACCAAACCAATTTCAGTTCTTAAGAATCGGTATCAAATCGGATTGAACCCATTAGTCCGATTCTATCCGTTCAAACAATTTTTTAGATTTTTTTTACACCCCTAACAGTGGTAATCAAGAGATTGCATCATAATGGATTATAATCAGGACAAGTTCGTATCCAAATTAAAGGATCTCTAGTAAGAGAGTGATAAACACATGAAGTGGATTCTATAATATTTATTAAATGTTATTTAACGTTTTATGAATAGCTCGCATGATGAATAGCGCCCATTTTATCAACAAATCTCTGTCCTACATATAGTCCTTAAGGTAGGACAAGAACTTGAGAATTTTTTGGCATCATAACTTATTCCTTCGATGCAAGGTGAACGGTGCCTGCCGACATTCATGCACTCCACTAATCACGTTGCGTGGTTGTCAATGAAAAAGTTACGAACTCCTATTCAAAGATTAGCAAAGATATATAATAGAAGGAAAATGTTAAATGTAATTAAAAAAATATATATATCAAAAATTTACTTCTTCACATATTAGTTACTGATATGTTGAAAATTATAAAATTTAAAATTTAAAAAAAATTTAAAAAATGAATCTTATAAATAAAAATATAAGTAAAATTATAAATACATGTACCACAACTCATAAAAAAAATATATTAAATGTGTGGCATAGAGCTAAACAAAAACTGTACCTTTATGGGTGACCATGCGCAGGTAATTATGATCAAATTGCTGTTAAGGGATGTCGAAACAAAACCAATTAAGGAAACAAAAGTACTATTAATTAATCCAAAAGGAGATTGTTTCTTCATTAATGGGCACAAAGGAATTAGATGAATCTCTATCGATCGACAAGAACATGGTAATTGATTACAAGAATGCTATAATTTGCAAAGTTTGTGGCCCTTGATTTCCCACCTGTTTGACTTGTCTGATGTCTGGCTTTTGTAAGGCAGTCATGATTGAGCTTTTTCTTTGGTAAATTCCATTTCTTTTTTGGAGAAGGACCATCTCTAGTGGTGGGGCTTTGATACCAACCTCGTTTATAATTTCCAACAATCAAAATATATATGCATTCTAGTTAAACCAAAGGTTAAGGCTCTAGGGGTGTTACCCGCCCCCTACGGGGCGGGGCCACCCCTTCCCCACACCCCGCCTTGCATGGGGCGGGGGGTGGGGTTTTCACCCCCGTCCCCCGCCCCCGAGATGCGGGGGCGGGGTACCCGACCCCGTAGGGCAGGATGCGGGGCGGATTGGATATCCGCCCCGCCTTTGTCTACTTAAAAAAATATATTAAATTTTATTAAATTTAAAATTATTCCTAAGTCTAAAAATGATTAAAAATACATTTTTAGACCTAAATTGTAAATTTAAAATTTGTAAATATGATTATAATTTAATAACTATGTAATTTTAAATCTACTAGTGCCTATTTTGTATAAGTTTTAGTGTATTAGTTTTTAAACTATGTAATTTTTTAAATTTGTTAGTACATACTTTGTAAACAAGTCTAACAAATTGTAATATATATATTTATGTGAATATATAATATATATATTTAAAAATAATATATATTTAAAAATATAAACGGGGGCGGAGCGGAGGAAATGCGGGTCTGGGTTGAGCCCTCCCCCCCCTCCGGCTAGGGCCTCAAGATGCGGGGCGGGGGGCCCCGCCCCTGCATGGACGAAGCTGGGTTGCCCGCCCTGCCATGCGGAGGCGGGGCGGACGGGGGCGGGGTAGCGGGGTGCGGGGCCCCGCTACCCACCCCTAGGTTAAGATCTTGAAAATAAGAATGATACTTGAATTAAAGGCCACTGATATGGTAGTAGAGCGAGACGTAAATGACTATTTTCTGTCTAAAAGAGTTTATTCTCTTATAATTTTTGAATTCACAAATTTTGCGTATATTTATTTTAAATAATTTATATGAAATTTAGTTTTATCTATTTTTTTAAAAGAGTATGTACGAATTACTATTATTATTATTATTTTTAGAAAATAAAATTGTTTTTTTCTTCTTTATTATTTGATTTAATTCGGAAGGAGATAAAAAGAAAAAAGAATTTATTATCTACCAAACACCCATATTCTTCCGCGGGACCCACAGCCTAAGACGACATTAGTTCGTCCACTTCGCACTCAGCTACAAAAATTGTTCAATTACAAGGTTCTTTTCGGGCAATTGGAAAAATGACGAGGTCCTTTTGGTCTTTCCAATTAAATAAAAAGTGGCCGGATAATAAGCCTCGTGATTGAAGTCTGAAGACAGTTGGTTTTGCAAATCAAGAAGGAAGAAACAAGGGATATTGGCGTGGGGGTCCACACTCCTTTTACGTTTCTCCTGTCGCCCTTTCCTGCCTCCACCGCTCAACCCCTATTTATTCTCTATTTTAATAAATAACCATATAATTAAATAAATGAGATGATAATAAATAAATATAAAGAAAATTCAATAAATAAATATGAAGAAAATTAATGATTGCCTTTTTAGAACCATTGGATTAAAATGTACTCGATCACATGATACATGACATTTGGATCTAGTGAACATAATATTGCCTTTTCTTAGTATCATTTGATTTGAGTGTAGAAGAAAAAGAACAAAGTTTGGTTGTGGTTGACTGAGTGTTAAAAAAATTAGAATTATTTTGATATAAATTTCATAGATAATTATTAGAAGAGAAATGTTACAGTTACAAATAGATTTTATAAAAATAAATTTATAAACTGACATGACTTCATATGATACGTTAAATCTATTTTATAACAAATGTAAATTTATAATCTAATATATCAAATCAGTCACGTCAATTTATAAATTTATTTTATAAAATTTTGTTATGACTAAAATATTTTTCTTATTAAAAATATATTACTATTTACTAATGTAGTTACAAGTATTGGTGTGACAAATTGTAAACTAGTCCAATTATTTAATGCCACGAATTTTAAAGAATTAAGATTTTGTAGAAAAGTTTATTTTATCCACTTCACACTCTACACCATATGAAATCACTCTTACATTTTATGAAAAATACACCACACTTTATAAAAAAATTATAGATATGAAGCGTTAGAATGAATAGTAATTGATATATAATATTCCTATTTGTCTAGTATTAACCTTTAGATCTTAACAATAAAATAGCCACATTTTTTATATAGAAAGTAAGTCTACAATAGTATTATCTTGTGAACGTGGTGCTGTCCATTTTTGTATATCTATCTCTATTTTGTTTTGAGTTTTTCGATTTTATTAATACAAAAATTTTAAAATATTTTTTTATGTAAATTAAAATACTAAATTAAAAATATCATTATTTAGCAGACACGATATTAAACGACTAATAATTTAAGAAAATAAAATATATTTCTAGAAGAGAGGAAAAAAAAAAAAAAAGAAGAAGAAGCAGATAAAGCAGTAAATGAATAAGAAATAATGTAAAAGCTCACTAAACTTCTTTTTCCTTCTCTTTGCTCAGTCTTTAACTAACAGAAGTGGTCTTCCAACAATCTCACTTCTCTCCTTTTCATTCTCAGTTTGACCCATCATTCCGCTCTCTCTCTCTCTCTCTCTCTGTGTATCTTCTTCTTCTTCTTCTTTTTCTTTTACAATTGTTTATGAGATATAATGTCTCCCTCTGCCTTGCTTTGAGTTTGTTCGTCTGAACGACAATGGCGATAGTGCCGCTGCAACTTTCTCCTCTGCTCCTACTTTTTCTTCTTCTGCAGTTGTGTCGTTTTGTTGAAGTTGCTCTCTGTCAATGTCCGAACTCGCGTTCTTCTTTTCTTTGACTTCTGCACGCACATTGTGATCTCGCCGATCCGTCTTGTCTTCCACGATCAGGTTCTTCTTCTCTTATTTCATTTATATCTTTTTCTTTTTCTATATTTAAAATTTTCTTCATTCTTTTTTTTTTTCATTTTTCTTTCCCTGTTTCTATGTATGTGATCAATTTGTGCATTGTCTCTCTTGCTTTTCTGATGTAGAACAGTGTTTGTTGCTGAGAAAGTTTAAGAAGGGAAAATAGACTAAGTTAAATATATATTTTTAAGACCAGTACAGACTATATGGCTTGCAAGGTTGGGTTTCTACTTAAAATTGTTTTACAACCTTTTTTTTTTTTTTTTAAATTTTTGATCTCTTAGAAATTAACAAACGAAAAAAATGTACGTTCTATCTTGATAAGTACCCTCTATTCCTCAAAAGATTTACACCAATGTAGTATCATATTGGGCTTTACAATCCAAATCTTTTGCCCTTCTGATCACAAAATCTGGGCAATACTCTTTTCTGTTTTTTCTTTGTTTTAAATATTAAGTTGGGCTTTCTAGGGTCCCTTTAGTTTCGCTATTAATATGAACTGAGAAGCATCTATTTATTAGTTATTACAATATGTCGTTGTTTGTTTCCCAATGAAAAAAACATTTACTTTTGTAGTACACGCGATTCTGGTGTAACTTCACAGATAGTGTAACTTACCTTTGTTGTTACTTTTCTATAATCACTTTCATACTACAGTACGTTCTAAAACTTAAACTTTTGAAGCATGATTCATTGTTTTATGAATATCCATGGGAATTGAACAAGTTTTGGTATATGCTCAAAACAGGTGAATTAAGAACCTAATTTAATCAAATGGAGCAATACGAAGTTCTGGAGCAAATTGGTAAAGGAGCTTTTGGTTCTGCTCTTCTTGTGAAGCATAAGCATGAAAAGAAGAAGTGAGAATTCCTTTTCTTTTTTCTTTTTAAAGAAAACAAATCTGTGTCTGCTTGCTCTTTAAAACTCTGACTGAGAATATATAATGTACTCAGTGATTTTGCTTTGCCTACTATTTATTTTAAAGGTATGTGTTGAAAAAGATTCGTCTTGCCCGACAGACTGATAGGTCTCGTAGATCTGCACACCAAGAGGTCGGTGGTCTTTTTTTTGGGGATGCCTTGATAAATTATCTGAATTTCGTTTTGGCATAGTCAGTTTTCCTTTTATATAATCTTTATCAATATATTTCATGCCACATGAATCCTGGTTACTTTTGTTTGTGGTTCTTGAGGATTACAATTGTGGACTTTATCAAAGGAAAATATTAAGGGGAAATTAAAGAAACTTAGAAATTCTGGATATTTGCTTCTTATAGATTGTAAGGAATGGTGTTTATCCTGATATCAAGACTGCAAAATATGTTAAAACAGCTGTTGTGCATGTGGAAGTAACTGAAATTAAGATATTTCAATCCTTGAAATGGATGTTACATGGCTGCATGACATTTTAGGAACTGAATGCTGGGCTGGATTGTGGTAGAACACATATTAACTTGCTGGGCTACTATTGAACCTCTAATGTTGAATTATTCTAAATGAATATTTTGAGTTATATGGAGATTGACCACTTTCCTGGTTTGTGCAGATGGAGCTTATTTCTAAATTACGAAATCCATTTATTGTGGAGTACAAGGATTCCTGGGTAGAGAAGGTGTGTTATGCTTGCCATTACTATCATGTGTCTTCGCACATGATGTGGTGGTATCCTTTTCCGATGATTTCTACTTCATTGGTTGGATGATGAATAAGCACTTCTTTTTAATCTGGCCTTGTTTTTCTATTTTGCCTGGTGTGAAAATGTGTTAAGAGGCTCTCTGGTTAAAGTTTATTACAAGAAGTTTCATTTAAAATCTTTATTTCTAGTTGCATACATGCACGCTGCCCAGGAATATGTAAATCTATTAAATAAAGAAAACTGTATTTGACTAAGTTAGGCACTTATATATGTAGACTTGGAAAATAAATTTAATGCTTAAAAAAGTTCCAATTTTATCATCTTGATATCCAAAGTTTAGTTGAGCACCTTGATCTTCTTTCTCCTTACTCTCATTTGTTTCTATTTTAGTTATGAGAAACTTTACGAATTTTGCTTGTGTGGAGAGAGGGACCAAAAGTTGTTTATATAGCATGCCACAGTAATCCTGACTACCAAGAGTCATAATTTATAGGCTCTTTAACCTCCTCTGAAATTTAATACCTTTATGATCCATAGGTTACTAAACCAAAAAGACGTGTTAATAAAACAAAAAGACATGATAGTAGAACCTTTTTTTTTTTTTTTCTGTATACATAAGTTAATAGTCTTATTTAAGAAAAGCTATAAGGGTGCTATACATGTACACAAGGAGAATATATGAGAGGCACTTAAGAAAGAAAGGAAACTGTAAGAAAATCCTGAAAACTAGAAGGTGAAGAAGCATGGGCATTCATCTAAAGAGAGAGTATTAAGGAAAAAAAAAAGCACTAAGATTTTTTTATAGTCCTCTAGCAATTCTTGGAAGGATAATTTCTCTCTCTAAATGCAGAAAAATGATTTGTGCAGTCCTAGAGTGTGCAAGCCTCATGCAATCCATTTGAAAAGAAGTGGGACAAGCCTAGGACCCACATGAAAAAAAAAAGTCCATTTTTCATGGTAGACCTTACTTTTTTTTTTGCAATGGGACTGCATTGGACTTGCACACCCTAGGATTGAATCTAGCATTACTCCTAAATGCATCACACCAAACATGACAAAATCATCTCGCACTAAGTTGCACTATACAAATTATTGGTCAGGCCTTTCCAGCATGCCAACAGACAATCTACCTGTTGAGGCGTTACCCACTGTAGCCCAAACCTACATAAACACAGTTCCATTAAGGACAAGCGACCTCACAATGAAGTAAAAGATGATAAACTATTTCTCCACCTTTTTCGCACATAAAACATTAGTCAATCACTAAATTATGGCACTTCCCTAGATTATCCAAAGTGAGAATCTTCCCTAATGCACTGTCAAAACAAATTAAGCCATAGGTAAAAGGAGCCTTGTTCTACCATATTTTCTTATGTGGAAAGGATGATCCATCATATGATGTCAAAGCTGAATAATATGGTTTCACATGGAGAGAATCAAAGAAAGTAAATTCTCAACTCCCCTTCTTAATTGTGTGAATGCAACCCGCTAAAAAATGATGCAAGAGAATCCACCTCTGAATCCTTCTTTCTTTGATGAAGTCAACATCCCGCTGATTAGAGCCATTAGAAACCTGTAAATGATCCGCTAGTGAAGCGTCCAAAAAGAAAAGTTCTGGATAAGGTTCCTTAAGGGTCTGATCACCACACCATATGTCGTGCCAAAATGTTACCCTTAAACCATCACTCACCACATATCTAATGATAGAAGAGAGCTTTCCCCAACCTCTTTAAATATATTTCCAAAGTCCCACTCCAAAAGTCTCATTAACTTCGCTAAAGCATGATCCGCCCCTTGAACAACCATTTTTTGATTCCTTCACCATCCTCCTAATGCTCTCATTCTTGATGGTATACCTCCATAACCATTCCCATAATAGGTTGGCTAAACATAATTAAGTTGTGGGCCCCAAGCCTCCCTCCCTAAATAATGGGAGAACACACCTTAGACCGCTTAACTAAAAGAAATGTAGACTTATTATGTAACCAACCAAAAAAAAATCTCTTTGGAACTTCTCCAACCTATTAGCACTCCAACAGGGATAGGGAACGGAGATATATAGTAAGTTGGTAAGCTTGACAATACTCTGTAAAATGCTATCCAATCTCCCTCAGACAAGTAAAGTTTTTTTTATTGGCAACAAGTATTCAGGAAAAAGTCCCGACTAATCCCGGGGTTGCATAGGCTCTTGGGAATGAGTTTCTTGCAAGTGCACCTCAAGTAATTTAAGGGCCAGTTTGATGGGCCCAAGAGTATAAATGCAGAGTTTTGAACCTAGGGCGTATGGAAATAACAATATTGCCACTATCAGATATTTAAATCCTGAAAATAAGATGTTTTTTGAACTTAGATAAACTTCTTAACCTTCTTTGTTTGACGACTGGTAACTGAAAATAACATGTGCAACCCTATTGATATATATATATATATATGTTAGGTTTTTCTTGCTTGTTCATTTCAACCATCACTAGAGCCAGGCAATGGATGACGGAGTTGAATTGAGTTGGTGATGTGAATTATTTCATGAGTTATATTCAAAATCAGTAGCCGTCTAAGAATTGCAATTTGACATGCCCCAAAATCAGGAAAATGTTTCTATTATTTTGTATGCCCTTATCTTTTGCTTTGATGGGTAGTGTCAAGTCAGCAATGAACACATTTAAACCGACAAAGAGTTCTTTACTTGTGCATTTTTTCCTCCATGGAATCCCCATTACCTCATTCCAAATCATTATTTTGTTTGTTTATAACTTTTTCTCTGTTATCCAATTTATTCTGTTTTGCTTATCAAATACGGCAACCTAACTACTTTGTATAGCCTAGCAATGCGTCATATTGATGCCTCTCCATCTCTTCTCAGGGCTGCTATGTGTGCATTATTATTGGTTATTGTGCTGGAGGTGACATGTGAGTGTTCTTTCTTGTTAAATCAAAACTTGAGAAACCAAGTATTTTGCTTTCTCTTAAAGGCTTGCAAAGCCTCAGACCATCAATGCTACTTTGTGTGACACAGGGCACAAGCTATAAAAAGAGCCAATGGCGTTCTTTTCCCTGAAGAGGTTTTTATTGATTTTGTTCTCTCTTTTTTCCTCCTTTGATTTTATTTTTACATTCATTGCATATTTTTCAACTCATGTGCTTAGTATTTTATTGTTCTGAGATTCTTTCATAACTAAAAGATCTACATGTATCAGAGGCTCTGTAAGTGGCTAGTTCAACTTCTGATGGCACTCGACTACTTGCACATGAATCATATTCTTCATCGTGATGTGAAGGTCAGTAGTCTTTCTGTCGCCATCCATGTTCTCTGAGTCTGTACTGTACTGATAGTCTTCTATGATTCCATCAGTGTTCGAATATATTCTTGACAAAAGATCAAGACATACGTCTCGGTAAGTATCTTATGATTGCTATATTTCTCCTGGAGGATATATTTTGTTGCTAACAAGAGATCAATGATGGAGCAGGAGATTTTGGACTTGCCAAAATGTTGACCTCCGATGATCTTGCTTCCTCTGTAAGTAATGTGATCCATACATTGACAAGCTTATGAATGATTTGTTATAAGAATAATTCTACTTGTCATCCCCTACACCACACACCAATATGTGATTTATCATTTTTGTCCTTCTACTTAAACACACACATATGTACTACTTATAAAAAAGAAAATTTAAACACACACATATTGATATGTAAATATGTATGTTTAAATGGAAGGGACAAAAATGGCAAATCATATGTTGGTGTGTGGTGTTGGGATGATAAGTAGCATTTCTCCTGTTAGAATAAACGTCAGTGGTGATTACTACCTTGTAACACTCAGGTTGTGGGAACTCCAAGCTATATGTGTCCAGAGCTTCTTGCTGATATACCTTATGGTTCAAAGTCGGATATTTGGTCTTTGGGTAAGCATTGTGTGTAAGCTATTTGGCCTGGATTAATTTTGTTGTTTTGAGTTACTTATCAAAGAAAAAAAAGAATTGTTAATTCTTTAGCTGAATGTTGTTGTGTATCTTGAAATTCTGTCATCCAGGATGCTGCATATATGAGATGACAGCTCACAAGCCTGCATTTAAAGCATTTGTAAGAATTTGGACCTTTTCTTTCCATTTGAAGACATTCGGAGTTAGATTGCTGATTCACTTTTTGCTTCCCTTTGTGAGATTCATGGAATAACCTGAGGGAATCTGTAGACATCACATGTTATATATTTGCTAATGGCTCATGCGCATAACTAGACCTCTCTGATACTTAAAAATTTATTGGATCATAATAATTTTATTTTAGTTAGCCTACTAACAACAGCCATATTTAAGATAATGAGTATGATTGTTCAAATACATGCATATGCATACATGCTCACCCTCTCTAGATAATTTAAATTTAGAGAAATTAGAGAGAGAGAGAGAGAGAGAGAGAGAGTGAGAAAGTACAAGCAATTGGGGTAACTTTTCTTAAATTTTAAAATAATTTATCAGGAATCAATGACGTTATGTTTTTACAAGAAGTCTGTAGACAGCTGTCCTGTAAAAAGATATTTTCTTAACATCAAGCTTTTTGGTAAGGTAAAATAGTAACTTGAACAAAGTCTCACAATTACAATCATTTGTGCATTTCACACTTTTCCTCCTACAGAAACTAATTTATTCGTCCTGCATATTAAACACCACCATTCATTATCAGTTAAAGCTTTTGGATTCAGGGCTTAGCTTGGAACTTCATGAAAAATCTAGTTTGGGGAATTTCATACTTCAAGAAAATCATCTAAAGCAAAACTTTTATTAGTTGTGCAGTTTTATCTATGTTTAGCATTTCTATAATTTAGAATATCCTCTTGTTATGAACTTAGTTTGAGATTTTTAAGTAGTTTCAAATCTTTTAAGTTCTTTTTTGCATTGCATTGTCATAATCTCTCCTCTGGTCCTGAGTGTGTTTGTGTTTACATTGTTTGGATTTTGAATCCCAAGTATGTTAAAAATCAGTAAATGCGATAAATCTGGCTGTATGAATGTGTAGTCCCTTTGATATAACTTGATTTTATCTGGTAACTTGTTCTTCATGATTAATGTTGGAAGGCTTTGCTGCAACTTCTATGCTTTTAAACTTTGTCCTGTCCATTAAGTGATTGTATTGGATTAATTTTCAGTTTACACTCTTATTCTTGTGCAGGACATTCAAGCACTGATCAGCAAAATTAATAAGTCTATAGTGGCTCCTCTTCCAACGAAGTATTCTGGTGCATTGTAAGTTTTTAACTGTATTGGTGGTTAAAGTAAAGGTATTACTTTAAAGTAAAGGTATTACTTTACAAGTCTAGTTCCTAAAACCATCCAAGATTGACATTTGGCAGTTAGTTAGGTTAAGTGGAAGTAGCATAATGCTGGATGGATAGTTGGATAGCTGGATTTTGAAAGTTCAAATGAATTCTATTTGTATATGTATCTTAGCTTCTAATTAGTTCGCTTTGTTGATCTAATCACTTGTTTCTGTTTTCAGTCGAGGTCTTGTCAAAAGCATGCTGCGGAAAAACCCAGAGTTTAGGCCAAGTGTATGTATAGTTCCTCACTAATCTGAATTTTAGATAAAATGTGAACTGCATCTATAAAAGTACTTGATACTGGACACATTATAGATAAACCCACCTGTGGGTAGCCCAAGTGGTAACGGTGAACTTGTGTGCATGAGCCCCATGTCATAGGTTCAATTTCCCCCCAGGATCAAACTGCGATTTAAGCGGGAGGCCTTGGCAGTGGGTTGCTGTGCTAGTCTTCCCGGGCTTTTAGGTTCCATGGGTGAGTCCTAAAGGCTCTGCCATGGGGCAGTTCCCCCGTCATAAAAAAAAAAAAAAAAACATTATAGATAATCTACAAAGTTCATCACAAAGCATTTGGTCATTCTGCCCTAATTTTCCAAATCATTGATCCTAAGTTTAACATGTTATGTTCAAATTGCCATGCATTGGTGGAGGGTGTGCTACTTTATTTACCTTTATGGTAAACTGATCATACAAACATTTAGGTTTTCGGGGACAATTCATGTAACTTTTTGTCAAACACTTTGACTCGTACTGCCGTTGCACCCCATGACTCCCCATGTTTCCTTGATGGTATGTCACGATGTTACCTGTTAATAACAGTAGTGGTTCTGCCAAGTCATGAAACACATCATTTTTTACCTTGATTAGATGGTATCTCCAAGATGCAATATATATCGATTATTAGGTTTTTGACCCTCCAACTAACACACTTTTTGCAATGTGTACTATTCGCTAAGATCCAGTTATCAAGATTGTGCCACATCACCTAGTTTCACCTATTTTCATACATTTTAACATTCAAAATTGGATGAGGGTCCTATTTGAGATTCGGTGATAGTTTGGAAGTGCAATGTGTTAGTTTTTGTAGTTTATGATGCACATTGTAAAAAACATGTGTTAGTTGGAGGTGGAAAGTGTATTTTCCCCTTTTTTCTTACTCCAATAGGTGAAAGTTACTTTATATATTTGCTTTATGAGACAGGTTCATACTTTCAGAATGCTAAAATGTGTTATTTGGATAGCATTTTGAAACTATCTTAAAAGTGAAAGGTAAAAAATGCGTATAGTTGTTTCCCATAATGCACTTTGTTGTCTTAAAAGTTTTTTCTTGGAAGCAAAGAACATTATAGGGATAAGTTAAGCACTCTCGCTTGAAGTCTAAATGTCAGTTTACCTCTTTGAGGTTTTAATTACTAGGAAAAGAACCATGAAGTTTGAAGTTTGTGGCATTTCACCTCCTGCTAAGCCGCCATCAAGAAAATCACATGCTCTGGCTCAGTGATTTCCCATGACAATTGTCCTTGTATTAGGACTCTCAACCCTTTTCTATTTTCATATCTGCCTAAAAGTCTTTCAGAATACAAGAAGAATGAGTATTCCATGTAAGGGGAAAGCATTACAAAGAAGTTGCTTAAAGAATAACGACACTTGATTCTTTCCTTGACGGCAGGTGGACAGAAGTGGGGCATATACTACTATTTTTCTTAAGGGAAAAAATATACTGTGTTAAATTTGGAGGTTTTTTTGTTCCAAAAATAAAGTACAGGGTGATAAGTAATAATGGTTGAAAATTTATGGTTTTCTGTATGTCTTTGCATAGAAGAAAGCTATATTCTTGAAAGCAAAACTTTTCCTGTTCTCATGAAACCCTTTTTTATTATCAGTAGAGTACCGCCCCGGTCATTGGACTTGTTATCTCCTTACTATGCATACCTTGCTGTTGACAACCATCTACTGTAAAATTGTACCACTGTTAAAGCAACAGTGGCACAACTGCAACCAATTCCTTTAGTCTCATAGTCACCACTCTATCTAATGTGGAGCCAGAATAACCTTAGCCTGATCACCCATTTTCTCATGATCACTTTTATTATTTTCATCGGCCCCTCATTTCATTAAATGTGGCTTGCTTCCTTGACAAAATCCCATTGCTTGGCCATTTGCTAAAATTGGTTTTCTATTCCTGCTTTGAAGCTAGAAAATAAAATTAAGTTTTTAAGAAAGAGACAGAAAAGTTAGTTTTCCTGCCTGATAAGTATTTCATAAAAGGAAATCCAAATAATGCCTTAAACTCTGCCATGGAAGTAGATTTAGGAAAGGCATATAAATGGACCCATGAAATCTGCCTCATTGACATGATGTGACTACCAGTTTTGAGATATTTTGGGTATGCAGTTGCTTGAATCTTTGTATTCAAAGTGTGTTAATGGCATTGAAGTTTTTCCTCTCATTTGGAGTTAATCTATTATGGCAGGCTGCAGAGCTGCTTGGGCACCCACACCTTCAGCCTTATGTTCTTAAGGTTCATCTCAAGATCAATAGCCCAAGACACGGTAGTTTACCAGTCCCCTGGCCTGAACCGATTTATATGAAGAAAACCAGATTTTCAGAGACAAAGGATGTTCCTCTTGTTACATACAGGGAGAAGCACCGTTCATTCAGCAATGATAGGACTTTGAATCCAAGTATTTCCGGGGCTGAACAAGATTCCCTATGTTCTACACTAGATATTCATGATAACCCGAGTTTTTTAAATCGAAGGTTACAAGAGCTGTCTGTTGGAAGCATCCATGAACAGACCACCATTTCTAAGACTGTTCTTGCCAAAGCTTCAGATATTGCCAAGTTTTCAAGACGTATTCCAGTAAAAGCTTCTGGTCCTCCTAAAAGATGTGAATCGGTAAGATCTGGTTGCTCTCTCTCTCTCTCTCTCTCTCTACATACACCTACATACACGCATGTGACAACCTTTGGCATGCCAAGTTTATCCTACTAAGAAGCTCAAACTTCACTTCTTTGTGGTGACTTTCGTGCATTGAACAATTGTTGGAAGTTTTTGGATGGTAATTTTGCTTGTCTGAGTTCTTGATTTCATTTTTTGCAGTTTCCTGTGTCACAGACTCCAAGAAAATCTGTCACTACGGCTCGAAGGACATCTTTGCCTTTGTCAACAAGAGGTGCAATTCAACAGTCCCCCTGCAAGCACAATATTGGTATCCTCAACTGTTTAAAATCCCCCGATGTTTCTGTCAATTCCCCCCGAATTGACAGGATAGCTGATTTTCCAATAGCCTCTTATGATGACCCATTATTCTGCATCGGTAAAACTTCAACCTCGGTGCAAGGTTCCTCTGGCTCACCACAGGACAATGATCGTTCCCTCACCAAAGATAAATGCACTGTCCAGACCAATAGAGTTTCTGCCAAACCTAGTTTGCCTGATGCATGGAAGGGACTTCGTCGCAGCATGTTTCAAGCAGATGGGCGGGAAGAAAGTGATGGGTGCTCTGATCAAAATGCAACTGCTGGAGCATCAAGCCGCACTTCATCAGACACTCGTCACCGCCGGTTTGACACATCATCATTCCAGCAAAGAGCTGAAGCTTTGGAAGGGTTGCTTGAATTTAGTGCAAGGTTGCTGCAACAGGAAAGATATGATGAGCTTGGGGTGTTGCTAAAGCCATTTGGTCCTGGGAAGGTCTCCCCCAGGGAAACTGCTATCTGGTTGACTAAGAGCATCAAGGAGAACCCTCTGAAGCAGGAAGATTAGCACCAATCAACTGCCACCACATGTACTATAAATTTAGCTGTAACAATCTATAGGGCCGGCTCTATTTGTTTTTGACATGTCAAGGTACTAGGAGCTTAGGCAGATATGCTGACATAGCAGTTTTTTGTTAGATTTACATGACTCTTCCATGTTCTCCATGCTTCTGTTTCATGATTTTCATTAAGATGGGTAATTAGGTACGATAACATCGTAAGTATTTAGCTTGACAAAATATAATTATTGTGATATGTACAACTGTTTCCGATTAGTACAAGGATCCTCTGTAGTTGAGCTTCAAGTGAAGAGTATCCAGCACCTGGGCTAGGCTCCAATTCACATCCTTTGGGGCCTTTATTTTTGTAATCAAATTTCATTTTTATTACCTATTTTTCTCACTCGGAGGTTGCATTTATGTAGGAGTTCGGCTTACAAGTGGATGTGTTGCACACTACATCGGTAAGTTTCCACATGTTCGACTGTGTTAGAAAAAGAGTTTGCGAATAGATTTTTTCTCTTTACACTAATTATTACCTGTGTTGGAAGAACATGATAGAAGAGAGAAGACAATGATAGGATGTTAATGATGACTAGTTGGAAGTAATCTGTAACTGAATATATATCCTCATACAAAATTAGTCTCTTATAATTCGTATGGTTTTGAGATCACTATTCTTTTGTATCTTTCTTATGCACGTATGTCTGCAGCTTTTCAATTCTTCATAATACGACAGAAACACCTTCAAGTGCAAGTGCAATCCACCAAGAAAAGAACTGCATGTAAATCCACACAAGGTTGAATTCCCATCCTCCCTTGTAGTTACAGTGCATTTATTCATCTTCTCTGGTTAAACCTCACACTATCTTTTGTGCCTTCTCTTCTAAGTTCCTCAATTGGTGATGAACTGTGATGATGACTTGCTAGTACATTGTCAAATGGGGCTGCACCATTCATTAATGAAAGGAATTAGACAACAATAGTAAAAGGGTGTAAGAGTGCAAGATAGAATATTTCTTTGTGAAAAATTATATTTGCAAGTTGGGGTAGAGGACACATTTTGCAATTTCTTACCTCGAATACATCAAGAGATGTGTGATGATTGGAATGACTACTTGTTGGTGTAACTGAATCAAACTTGTTGGAGGATCTTGTTGATCGATACAGCTTGACAAACCAGGGATCATGGTTTGCATGGCCGACATGTTTTGAGCGTGAAGATGAACGTCCTCGCATTTGATTATCTGGTAGGATGCTTGTTCCATCTGTTGATTCCCTTTGCCTATTTTTCTGCCTAATGGTACCGTTGGGACGTTGCTTTGGTTCACTCTGTGACCTGACTTTAGCACTAGAGGATTCTGTCTTGGCCATGTAATTTGGTATGAATGGATCACGGCCATTAGATATGTGGTTTGCACAATCAAGCTGCTGAGAAGGGGAAGGGGCTCTTCTTGGGTTTAATTCAGATGTGGGTATATAATGTTGGGGGCTGTTATTTGCAGTAAATGAGTATTCCCCATGTGGATTTTCTCGCCTTCTGCTTGAAAGATCTTCCGAATAATATGATGAAAAATCATCCTCAGTCTTTTCGATTTGTGAATGATTCAGATAGCCACTTTTGCACTTTGAGACTCCCTGGGAATCTCGGAGAGTCATATCCATTTTCTCCTGCATAAAGAAGGCCACGCATTTAGGTATGTTGCAGCAGGTAATAACCTTTCTAGGACCTTAACACTTGTTTGGTTTGTTAGAAATGACAGAAGATGAAAAGAAAATGAAATAAATGAAACTCTGATATACATAATACAGATGTAGATAAATAAAATATTGTGAGTAGGATAAAATGCAAAAAAAATGAGGTTTACTCTGCGCATTCTTCTGAGTTCATTTTCCAGAGTAAAATTCCTATGCATGGATGATTGCTTTTTGACATGAAGATGTGCTTCCTCGGCCATCTGGATTCTCTGAACCCTTGCTCTAACTTGAATAGATATCAACGCATGCATGCGCCGCAGAGTAGCATTTGTTTGTTTCCTTACCTGATGACCCCTTACAAGTGCTTGTAACTTGACTAGTCCCCTTAAAGCAGACAACGCTTTCCTTGCCTGACACAACAACATAGGCAGATCAGATCATTGGAATAACATAGTAATGAAAGTTTGTTTGAATCAACGTGTGAATGTTGAGATGAAAGTTGATACCAAGTAAGAACGGAAGACAGCTTGAATCTTTGTGGCAGCTGCATATTCAACATCTGCGATTAACACAGCATGATTCTGCAGAACTTCATTTTCTGCACTGGCCTGCACTGGAAGCTTGGTGCTGTCAAATGAACCAAATGATTTAGAACATTTATGAGATGTCTTTTCCACAGATGATGCTCTTCCAAAACTCCATCTTCGCCTTGTTTTAGGAGTCCCCGGCTGGCAATCTGTTTTGTTATGTACATACCCAGCAGAAAAAGTTGCATCAATTTTCTTGTATTTCTGCTCCTTTTTCCCTACCAAAAAGTTTCTGATCCATTTGCTTGCCTTTCCCATCTTTTGTCACATCTTCTTATGTCCCATGTTTCTAACAAAAGTTGAGTAAATTTAGCATCGAAGATATTCAGAGCTGGGCCTCTTTTATCTTGTACGTACTCTGCTGATCTCCTTGTTTTTATATAATCAGCAAAGACCTGTTGATTTCAGAATCCATGTTTAATATGGAAGCTTGTTTAACTTGACTCTCTGTCGTGTATCTGTGGTATTATGTCATTTGCTATTTGCCTTTGGCCTGCAATATCCCTGCTTAAGCCATTTGCCACTTTGATGAACATTAATATCCAAGATTCTTTTTTCTGTGTTGAGCTTTGTCAACCGCTCAACTAATAAAAAAAAGTCTTTACTACGATACATATATAATTGTGAAGGAAAAACTTTATTTCAGTAGAGCCTGCAATCCATTCTACCATTTTCGATCATCATACCGCTAGGGGACGGGCGAGCAACTTGCCCACCTCGGGTGCGGGTGGGTTTCTAACTAAAAAAAGGCACATACGGGGCAGGGGACGGGTGGGTACCCCACCCACCTGTATAATATAAAAAAAAAAATCTTAGATATAAATACACATATTTTTCTCTCTCCTCTCATTTTCTCCTCCAACCCACCATCCTCTCCTATCTCTCCATTCGACAGATTCTCTCTCTCTCTTCTCTTCTCCCAGCCAATTTTCTTCTCCTTCTTATAATCTCGACGTCTTCTTCCCATGATCCTCTTCTTTTTTCTTGTCTTTTTCTACTGCTTTTCTCCTCCCCCTCCTTCCTCGTCAGTGCAAGACCTGCGATCATGGTCGCAGGTTGCGCGAGCTAGAGACCCTCGAACATGGCCGCTAATCACGTGGCTTTCAAGCCAGTCTTTGCCTTGTGAGGATTTGGTAGTTTCTACGTATGGAGAGCCACAATAGTTTCTAGTGGTTTTCCTTGTATGTTTTTAGCTTTGTTGGTTGTGATGTGGTGGTTACAATATGTTTTTGGTTTTGATATGATGACGCTAGGGGCGGGGATCAGAACGGTAAACTGAGCCACCTATTTGCCTGTTGAATGGACGGGGCTAGGGAGTATACGGGGGAGGGGATGGGGTGTGGGGAAAAAATTGATTCCTCGCCCAAGCACTCCTAGTGATTACGAAAAACTGTATTTGATTATTAATTTTATATATTAACTTAAATTAGACATCTTCTAAAAGCCAAGCACTTCATTCTTGAAATTAATCATCACCTCATGCTTGTTCAAGATTTGTTGCTTTTCTAGATCTTTATGGCCTAAAGGGCCCCGTCCTGCATATGCGGGTGGCCCAGCCTGGTTTACAGGTAGGTTGATTAGCCTACAGGCTGTCCAGCCACTTGTGAGCATCAATGGGTTATAGCTCCATTGAGTCCAAAACTTTTTTTTTTTTGAAGCCTAATTGTGCATTTTACAGCTCATAATGGCTTCCAATCCCTTTCTCCCATAATTTCTACATCATTTTTACATCATAACTTAATCTAAAACTATTACATTACAACTAGTTTGAGTAATCTAAGAATAACAAATTTGCATCACAAAATTGTTATAATAAAAAATACTTAAAAAAACCCAAATGTTGATAACTTGATATTTGTAAAGTCTAAGATGCCATAACCATAGAAAGCCTGGAAAAGAGAAAGAAACTGATAAAAATGACAATACAATGTCTCAAAAATAAAGGAAATTCAATTAGAAAAAAGAAGATAAGTATTAAATTTATGGAATGTATTAACAAATCATATATGTATCAATCTGTGCACGAAGTAGATTGAGATTGAACCACTTTTCACGAATTTGAGTGTACATCAATATTATTTTTTGATAAGAATTATTAAACAGTTTACAATAAGAAATGAATTAAGAGCACTCCCAATAGATTCTTCATCTTATCCTTTAAAATACATCACCAAAACTCACTTTTTCTATTTTACATGCTGACTTTTACAATATACCATACATAAACTTATCTATTTTTGCTTCATATCATTTAAATATTATACTTTTTAATCTTTTTTTATTTATTTCAAATATTTTCTCTAACTACCAATGATATCATCATATTTTTTTATATTTACAATATCTCCCCATATACAATGTCATATAATTATGTTCTATTTTAAATTAATCCAAATTTATAAGTTAAATCAAAATATAAATTAATTCAAAAACGAAAAAAGAAGAGGTTATATAATGAAAATATTCTCAAAGTATATTATGAGAATATCCATTCTCGATAATTGTAAAAGAATATTCTTAAGATATTCTTTAATATATTTCGTGAATATTCATTTTCGATAATTATAAAAGAATATTCTTAGTATGTTCTTTAGTATACACTAAGAATATACCTTTGGTTTTCTCAAAACTTCAACTATAAATAACACAATTTCTTCATAAACTTCCACCAACATCTTCATTTCTAGTTCTTTACACAATTCTCTTGTTTTTATTTTTATATAATTTTTATGGATCTCGTCTTTGAGGTATTTGACTCTTCATCATCTGACGAGGAGTTGGAATTAAATTTAGCTCTTGTTATAGAAGCAGAACGTTTGGGTAATGAAGGAGGCTCGACATCATGTTGTAATTCTATTCCACGTCGTATATTCATTCGAAGAAATTCTTTTGAAGGCCACCAACGCCTTTTCTAAGATTATTTTGCTGAATCACCTATATATCCTCTGAATCTATTCCGTAGGAGGTTCTGAATACAATGTCATTTTTTCTTGCATATTCAATCTGCAGTCGAAGCATACGAAGCATACTTCTTCCAAAGAAGAGAAGCTATTAGAAGATTTGGACATTCCTCCCTTCAAAAAATAACTGATGCAATGAGAATATTAGCTTATGGAGTATCTAATGATTTTGTTGACTAATACTTAAAGATTACAGAAAATATAGCAACTAAGTGTTTGAAGAAATTTGTTAAAACTGTTATTAGCATCTTCTCCAACGAGTATTTAAGATCGCCAAACGACATCGATATTGCTAGATTGCTCGCTATTGGAGAAAGTTGTGGGTTTCCTGAAATGTTAAGGAGTATTGATTACATGCATTGGAAATGAAAAAATTGTCCAAGTGCATGGAAATGAATGTATTGTAGTCACATTCATGAGCCAACGATAATTTTAGAAGCCGTATCGTCATACGACCTTTGAATATGGCATGCATTTTTTAGATTACCAGGCTCTCATAATGATATTAATGTTTTAAAACATTCTTCTGCTTTTAGAGAGCTTGTTGAAGGACATGCTCCGAAGGTCAACTACTCAATAAATGGAAATGACTACTCAATGTGATATTATTTTGCTGATGGTATATATCCTTTGTCGTCGACATTTGTCAAAGCAATTCAAACTCCACATGGCCATAAAAAAAAAATATATATATAAAAAAAAAAACATTTTGCTACAGCTCAAAGAATCTACAAGAAAAGATGTAGAATGAGCATTTGGAGTGCTTCAAGCTCGATTTGCAATTGTATATGGATCTGCACAGTTTTATGATCGACAAACGCTAAAAGAGATTATGATGGCATGCATAATTTTGCATAATATGATCATAGAAGATGAGCGACATTCTTATCTTCGAGTAGAAGACTTCGTTTATGAACAAAACGATGAAATATCTCAAGAACCAGTGTCCCATGAGCATACAGATGAATTTGTAAACTTCATTCAACGTCATTATCACATTCGAGATTGAGGACTTCATTCTCAACTCTAATCGGATCTTATTGAACATTTATGGCAAATATATAGTCAATCTTAAGTACTTGTATTTTATATTTCACTATGTTTAGCCTAATGTTATATTCTTGTTTTGTACAAGATGTAACCTCAATTTCCTTAATTTCACTATGTTTAACCTAATGTTATATTCTTGTCTTGTCTTGTAGTCAAAGTCGAATCCAGAAAACTAAACCAACCATGAGGGAGGACCCATGAGCTTGAGCACACAAGGAAACCTACTAATAGTGTTACAAGAAAAGGGAATGGAAGTGGAAAATGATAATGTAACTAGAGGGTTCCTGATAGAGTTATTATAATAGTTAAGAGATAATGGACTTGCAGTAATTGAAGAGATATAATGAAGAGAAATAATAAGATGGGACCAAGAACACTAAGGATAAATACTGCCCATGGAAAGAAAAATGAAGAGAAATAATAAAACTTATCAAAGAACATTAAGGATAAATACTATCCAGGGAAAGAAAATTGAAGAGAAATTATAAAATGGGACTGAGAACACTAAGGATAAATATTGCTCAGGGAAAGAAATATGAAGAAAAATAATAAAATGAGACCAAGAACATACTGCCCAAGGAAAGAAACATGAACAAAAATAATAAAATGAGACTAAGAACACTTAGGATAAATACTGCCCAGGGAAAGAAAAATAAAGAGAAATAATAAAATGGGACCAAGAACACCAAGAGATTATATTTCACAAAAATACATTCTCACAAACATGTATAGATTCTCACAAAAACACATCCAATACGTCTCTTTTAGCTTTAATTTATAGATTCGCACGAAGGTAATATTCAATGTAGAAGAAGGAAAAACAACATTTTCATCAATAAAATTAGACATTGTCATATCATGAACATAGTGATTAAAGCAAACTCCATAATATAGTAAGTTCAGATCTTACTCATTCATTCACATAATACTCTTAAATCATTCACAACTACACTTCGGTATCCCACCATCATAATTTCCCCAACAAAGAACACATTAGACAATTAAGACAGTTTAGTGTGCAAATTGTGTTGTGTTCTATCCAAAACAAATCTGGACTATCCACTAGCTGCATTGTGGCTTCAGGTTTGTGCATAGTTCTATACAAAAAACTATCAAAAGAACTTCCAAATGTGGTTGAATTTGTGGCTTCTTTTTTGTGCTATGTTCTATACAAAAAAAATATCAAATGAGCATTTCCAAAAGTGGCTGCATTGTTACCTTTCAAAAAATGTTCATTTGCAGCCCATACACCACCCAGTCATGGCTTTCTAGACCTTTGCTTCTCAAATATTTCCAATTGGAGGCTACAGAAATACTCTTGCTGTATTGGAGGCAAACTTGAGGTGTTCATCCTCATAATTTCCTTATCTTCTCTTCGTTGATCCAAATCAAGCCTTTCTTTTATAAGGCAGATAATCTCTTTCCTATTTTCTCCCTTCTTAGCATTTGCTCTCTTCTTCTCCTCTCTCATTTCAGTCACCAAATCAGTAAGATTAGAAGAGGTACTATCTTGCCTCTCTCGCTTCTTTTCGGCCTCCTTTCCAATGGGTCTTTCCAGATTCACATCTATAGATGGAGATATGATGTCTCCATCTAAGATTGTAAACTCTGGCACATGAGCATCTGGGGTTACTGATCTTCTCTTAGTTTTCACACTGCCCTCAGCCACAGTCTGTTTCCATTTTAGATGGTGCCTTAGAATAGTCCAACAATGAAGGAAGTTGAATGTTGCGGACTGGTTACTTCGATAGAGTTCCTTTGCTTGCTCAATCTGAAAAATCATTAAATGAGATGTGAAATATATCTAATACAATGTCATTTAAACAATGAAATTAAAGGATATTGTTTGTGCACCTTATCTTGCTCAGTAACCCACTTGGAGAATGTTGCTAATGTAGGGAAGGAGGTGTAGTATGGGATTCTCATGGAAGATTTGTTACTGCATTTGCTATTTTCCTGGGATAGGGCACAAACAATTCAGCTGAGTTGAGAACTCTGCTTTCGGGTTTGGAGTTGTGTAGGGAGCTCGGGTTCATGCATGTAGAAATTGAGTGTGACTTATAGGTGATTGTGGATTGGATGTGAACAGTGGCTCCCTATATTTGGGGAGCTACTGTTCATCCCCTAAATCACTTATATATATATATATATATTATAGGGAGTAGTTAAAGATGTAGAAATAAAATAGTAGAAATAATAATAAAGAAAAAATAAAATATTATAATTTTAATATAATAGAAAAATGATAGGGAATGAGACGTAGGAGGTTTTTTAAATATGAGTAAAATTTGAGAGAAAATTATAGAAAGTGTGTAATTTCTAGCTAAAATTTAGAGAAAATAATAGAGACTTGGATGAGAATGCTTTAACAAATGTTCATCAAGACACCCTTTTATAGGCATGAGAGGATGCATAATATGAAATGAATATATGAACTTAGGAAATGACAATACATGAATTAAGGGGATATATGAACATGATAAATATGAATACATGAATGTGTAAGAATTCTAATGGTCATCTATCAAATATATGGAATGTATGTTACTACATTCATGTATTTACAACAAACACACATCCACACACACACACACACACACACACACATATTATAAGCAGGTGGGTAGGCAGGCGAGGAGGGGCACTTGATACATGCCCTCACTTTCTAATCTTAAACTCCAACCCGTTCGTCAGCAAGCTTGGTGTGGCAAGCTACCACCATGACAAGCGAGGCTCGGGTGTGGGTACCAGGTGAGTAGCCTTACTTTGAATTGTTGTTATGTGATAAGCATTCCAATTGCCCTCACTTTCTAATCTTAAGCTCCAACCCGTTTGTCAGCAAGCTTGGTGTGGCAGGCTACCCACCCATCTCAGCAGGCTTCGCATCCCATCTCCACCTCTTCCTAACTCTCCATATGACTCACCATTAGAGATTAACTCTACAGAAAAAGGTAAAAACCTAATAGTCATTTTGTTTCCATTAAGGTAATTCATACATATTATATCGTTTCTAACTATCATTTACTTCGTTTCTACAACGAATATTATATTCTTTAGAGTTAATAGTACAATTTCGTTAAGGTTGAGGCACTACTAAAGCCGTGATGTTGGAAAAATATCGTAAAGTGGATAAGATTAAGATTAACATTCCTAATGAAGATACCGGAGATAAAGGACAATCAACAGCTTGGTTTGTATCGCATGTGGATGCTCTTACACGAACTTATGCACCTTTGGCTATAAGTTTATGGCAGAAAGTCTCCCAAATTGTGAAAAAGCTTATTAAGAAGTGTTGTTTGGTAATATTTAAATAATTTATTTATAATATTATTTAATATGTATGCAAAATATAGAATATGCAAGTGATAATTTCTTTGTGTATATATTTTTTTGATGATGACTTAGAACTAAATTTTGATCGGAGAGAAGAGCGTAAGACTGTTGATGAGCTTATGTTTAATGTATTATGCAAATATAAGGCAAGGTGTCCTGAGCATTATAATAAGTTCGAGAACAAGAATGAGGCACACCAACATCCTTTTCAGAATGTCCAACATTTCAATTGGGGAAAACTTTGTAATATGTTTTAAGAATCCATCATATAAGGTGAATTAAATGAATTGCTTTACGTGTCCTATTTTATAATTTTTGCTTCTTAATATTTACATATTATATACAGAAGCGAAGTTCTATAAACAAAATAAATAGATCGAAGTTGAAGATTTATCATCTTAAAATTTATCGTCATCTAGGCTCAAAATCTCTTCATCGCCTCTCTAAGAAATTAGTAATACTATTTTATATATTTTTTTTATTTTATATAGTTTGTTGTTTGGATGTATTGTAATAACTTTATACCTCAAGAAATATGTCTCTTGTAGCAAGAGTTATATACCAATTATGATCTGACAAAATTATATGCTACATCACATTTAAAAGTAATAGAGAGTGGACTCATCCCAATGCCCGTGAAAATTATATAAGTATTATTATCTATTTTAATTAAACATATTTGAATATTTATGGTGATATTAATTCTTTCTCTTTTATGTAGGAAACAATGGTTGCCCTACTTGCTGAATTTGCGTCAGATCAAAATTTTTCATTAAGTGATGTTGAAATTTTTACACAACTTCTGGGTCCGCTTTCAGGATATTTGAGGGGTTTGGGTTGCTGTATAAAGCCTTCTAGCTCTTCCTCAATGTCCGGGTATGCCTCCAAGTTTCCAACACCTCTAGAGCATTAGAGGAAGTGAATTGTAAGATCAAAGAATTGAGTACAAGGCATCATGAGTTAAATGCTTAATTAGCGAAGCAATGAGACATGTAGATGCGATGAAATAACAAGAGCAACAATAAGAGGAGTTTAGGGGAGAGATGCAACTCTAAATGAAGATGCTTATGCAACAGTTCAAGCCTTCAAGCAACTGATTTTTATTATACATACAGATTTTGGGATCTATTTCTGAAGGAAGAACACTAGTACTATTGTTTTATTTATTTAATTTGTACTTATGAGACTACTTTTATAGGTATTGAACAAATTGTAATTTATTTTTTAAATATTATGTATGTCTATTTGATTTTTCAATATTGGGTAAAATAAAATAGTTACCGTTTGAACAACCTAAAACTGTTTGAACAAAATCAGTAAAACCATTCGAACATTAATATAGAACATTTGAATGTAATCGTTATTAAACATTCAAACAACACTGGGAACCGTTCGAATAATAACATCGAACATGAAATCAACATTCAAACGTCATCTCATAGCAAATCGTTCGATCATATCATAGTCCAATCGAACGTTTTACTCAATATATTCAAACATATTTTTATTGTTCGACCATCAAATTTTGTGTTCGAACTTTTTCCCAGGCCAAATTGGTTGAAGAGACTAGTATCGATTGACCACTCACGAAGGACGTGTTCGAACATAATTGACGATCGAACGTAATATTCGTACTGTTCAAACGTGATTCTGGGACCGAATTCAATCGTCCCAAAAAAAAAATGTTCGATACGAACATGATCAAACAATTTTGCTCAATTTGGTCCCCAAAGATGTTTTTTATGATGAAATTGATATTTTAATATTTTGGGACACTGTTATTGAAAGGATCTTGGGATGATTTTTTTAAGTCCCAATAAATATTTTGGGAATAATCACAGAAAAAATCACTTTTGTTGAAGTGAAAAGGAATAGTTAGTGATATGTACGTTGGAATAGCTATTATATAAATATATATATTTATATATATATTCTAGGAGCCTATTTAACGTTCGTACTAAGCATATGATCATAAATGTAGAGACAATTTCATATTTCTTTACCATTTTTTCAAATTATACCATAAACTATCAAACCCAAACATTTGCAAATTGAAAAAAGGTGAGACGATACGTTAATGTAAATTGTTAATTTTTTAATTTTCCTTTAAAACTGACCGTAATGATCATAAACATGTGTAATTTTGATCCTTCAAATTGAAGATACATGGAATGTTATCTGATTTTAAGTATATAAATATATATATATAAATATTTATATATGTAGGCCAGGTTGTCTATTAATTTTGGTAGTATACTGATCAAGAACAATCGTATGGTTTTCTTCAAAGCTCAAGCTGGAAAAGATAATCTTTTAAAAAGAAAAAGCTGGAAAAGATAAGATCGATGCTTATGAGAGGCATTCTTTCAACGAGCCTTGAAGTCATGCAAAAAACACCTATACAATATATATATATATATATTTATATATGAAGCTTCTAGAGCCTGCATTCACTTTCAACAGATTTATTTAGCTGTCACATCAAAGGGTATTTCAACAAATTAGGCACTGAAAAAAATGGCACAAAGACAAGTGGAATGAAATTAAGCCACATGAGAAAATGGGACAGCAAGGATTGATATACATGCATACATAGACATGCATACATATACATGCGTATATACATATAAATATATATATATATATATTAAGAAGTTAAATTTCTTTCTCTTTCAGTTTTACTTTCATATGTCCATCTCTTCAGACTTTTTTCTTCCATAATTGTGTTATAATTCCATTTTATTTTGTTTTGTGGCTATCGTTTGTTGATTTCAGTGGCCCACTTCGGTGGAGTTTTGACTTTTAAAAGCCGAAGAGCTTTCTTGGAACTTCTCTAGAACTTCTGACTTTCATGTATCTTCTCTTCCACACAAAAACTAGAAATTTTGGTGCAATCAGGTTGATTAACATATAAATATATATATATATATATATTGCCGTCGTTTTAATTAATTAATATATAATCTGAAGAATTAGTTTAAAATTTACGTTTTAATTAAGTTGCCGTCCCTTTATTTTATAATATGGTGGCATGCCACTTTAAAGACTTTAAATCAGTCCCGTTTAGATTTAGAGATGAATTAAAATGAGTTGAGATGATTTTATATTAGTTGAATAAAATATTATTAAAATATTATTTTTAATATTATTATTGTTTTGAAATTTGAAAAAGTTGAATTGTTTATTATATTTTATGTAGAAATTTAAGAAAGTTCTAATGATGAAATGAGATAAATTGAAATGAGTTGAGATAAATTCTGAATAAAAACAAAGATGTATTCTAAGATGATGATCAATACGATCCTATTTTATTTTATCTTCTTAATTAAGATGGAGTATTGTTAGATAGTGTTGTAATATGTACACGTGGAACACTTACATATTCTATTATACATGATTGACATCTCATTTAAAATTACTATTTATATAAATACTTTAATTATGTAATAATATTTTTGTGATAAGATAAAGAGTTTCACGAGATTCTAGAAAAAGTTTTATTCAGATAAAAAAAAAACGTTTTTATTTTTTAAATTAATTCAAAAAACATCCATCTCACGACTAAAACCAATTGTAGTAAATGCCTAAAGTCAGATTCTTATTTTCTAATTTTTATATTGGGAATTATTTCTAGTCTTATTTGAAACGAATTAGATATAGCTACCCTTATTTGAATTTGAAACTCACCTCAATACATTCTATATCATTATTATAATTTTTTTAAACTTTTATATAAAATATAATAAACAATTTAATTTTTTTAAATCTTAAAATAATAATAATATTAAAAATAATATTCTAACAATATTTTATTCAACTTATCTAAAATAATCTTAACTCATATCTGAATCAAAACGGATATGTTTCACATGTACATAGAGTAAATTTTCAAATTCATTTGGCACGATCACTCGCTTAGATCACTTGATCAATTAGAGTACCTAATAACAATAAGAATAAATCTTAATTAGTTTTGGGGATATATATGAGATTAACACGTATAGAGTACAATTTCTATTAATTAAATAATATTAGCCTTATGATTTTGGTGTTTTTATATCCACCAAATTGTGTTATAATAAGGTTTTGCTACACAACCTCTTACTATTCACCCACACTCCATATTTCACAGTTTTTAAAAAAAATTTTGAGTTTATTTTTTTTAAAACTATTTCAAATTTTTTATTCACTATTCGTATAAAAAATATTTGATAAAATAAAAAAATAAAAAAAAATATGGAGTGTGAAGTGTGGATGAATAGTAGGAAGTTGTGAAGATTTTTTGTTATGTATGTAAGTGTATTTTAGAGTGGATCTAATTAGTTTAACTTAATTTGCGTTCTCATCACAACTACTATTTTAAAGTTATCATGTGATGCATGTGATCATCATTTTAGCAGCCATATAATTTGAGCCGGACATAATAGATATTAAATTCTGATGGTTAGTTTCAGCAGATAATCAAAATAGAGAAAATAATTTTGAATAATATTAATTAATAGTAAAATTTGAAATTATTTTATGAAGCCCACAAACTAGACTTAAATAGTTGTAAAAATCAAAATTATGAAGATTTTTCTAAAAATGAAAAAATTTAAATTATTGTATGAGAAATTAACACATAAATAAATAAGAATCCTACAAAAAATTTGGTCCAAAACATAATCAAAATCATTTCCAAACTTGAAACCAAATATTTACTAACAAGGCAAGAATGAACTTAAATATATGATTTGAGGGAAAATAACTAATATTGCCTTTAGTCCAAGGAAGATATTAAGCTTTTCTTTCCACATTTGTATAGATTCATCTTCTTAAAGTAGTACTTCAATGCAATTAACGTAGAATTTAGACCTAGATATCCCATATAAATTTGGATTGGCATCATTCTCACCTTGTTGGAGAGAATTCTTCCTCGAATTCTAAACTTTCTTGCCTTAATCTTTTGGATGTCCAATTAGACCAATCTTTCTTTCTTTTTGTTGTATCATCCCAATGGTCGTGAAAAAAATTAAAATTGATTTGATCGGCTTGAAATAAAATAATATAAAGCATGTTATACTCTAAAATTAAGTTTATTTCCTACATCTCAAATCCAAAAAATTATTTTGCATAGAAGAATTTGAAAGAAAATCCTCAACTTCAAGAAAATCAACAAATTTAATTGTCTCAAAAGTTGTTTCATCATCATCACATTTCAAAACTTCGCCAACATTTTGTTTTTCCAAATTTTCTATGTTTTCAAGAAAAATAGTTACCTCATTCACTAGGTTATTTTTATCAAAATAGGTATCGTAAATTGGTATAGAGTTCCACACTGTGAAAGAATGTTCATCCTCGAATTTTTCTTTCTCAAAGTAGTAAATCCACTCAACCTCATGCAATAAATCAACGAAGCCTTCAGCTTGAAGAGTACCAGGAAATTCTGGTAAATCAACTATAAAATCGAGGCCTCAATGATGCTCCTTCCTACCACGGTATTCCTAAAATAGACTAGCATGCTTGTGATACAAGTTCTAAAAACCAGAATCATAATCATGATCTTCCATCTCATGATCACTTATATCCTGCGTCACTAGACACCATGTTAACTCAGCAACCTATCTCTGCAAATCCTCAATCATCATATCCTGAATGCTACGATCTTGGTGAAGGACTTTCTCGTTCTAAACCTGCCCATTTCGGCCACGACCACCAGCCATGGAAACTATTGAGATATAACCCCAGGAAAGATGCTTAAACTCTGATGCCAACTGTCGCCTGACAAAATAGAGATTAAATTCTGACTACTAGTTTCAACATATAATCAAAGTAAAGAAGACAAGAGATTAGCCCAAACACAGAGAAAACAACTCTAAATAATATTGATTAATAGTAAATTTTGAAATTATTTTATTAAGCCAACAAGTCAGACTTAAATAGCTGCAAAATTCACAATTATGAAGATTTTTTCAAAAATAGAAAAATCTAAATTATTGTATGAGAAATTAATACATAAATAAACAAGAATCCTACCAAAAATTTGGTCAAAATCAAAATCAAAATTACTTCCAAACTTGAAACCAAATATTTACTAGCAAGGCAAGAATGTGCTTAAATATATGATTTGAGGGAAAATAACTAATATTGTCCTTAGTCCAATAAGATATTAAGTTTTTCCTTCCATATTTGTACAGATTCATTTTCTTAAAGTAATATTTCAATGCAACCAATGTAGAATCTGGCCCTAGATACTCCATATCAATTTGGGTTTGCATCATAATCCAAATTAGATGTTTAAAACCATAGAAGAAATTTGGAATTCAATTTATAATGCGGCTGTGTTTGGTTATTGGAGTGAGCTCAACTCATCCAAAATTAATCATTAATAGAACTCACTACTTTTTCAACTTTCTATAAAAAAGTCAAGCTCATCTCAACCTACTTAAACACATATCTCAACCTATTTACATTTAAACACATTTCAGTGAGGCAAAAAAAATACTACTATTCACAGATCAACTCAGATCATATGAAATCACCTCGACATCCAAACGCTAAAGAGTTAAAGAGTTGGATGTTCTAAATATAAGATAGAGATGATGATGATCATAACTACATTTTGATTTAGACCTGATTTGGTTTCACAACCATTTGAAATCAATCTCATCCTATCTCAACATCTAAATACTATTCAAACACAAATACTTTTTGATTTCAAATTTTCGAACAGATTAAATAAAATCGATTATAATTGATAGACTGGAATATTTGGAAGGCCAGATCACTGTTTTATGCAGGCTGTTAATGATGTGGATGATCAAGTGAGGTCTTGGCCGGCGATATATTCTATATAATTAAATATGATAACAAACCAATGTTTTCCAGAGGTATTTAATTAAGACTATATTAAAAAAATAAAAAGAAAAAAGAAAGGAAAACTACGTACTGATCGATCATGTTGCATGAGGTGATCTAGATCTCTGGTGGAGGGTGGGATCCACGGATTAATGGAATTTCAAGCATATTTGAGGATGATTGCACCGTTCCCACTCCACTACATGTCTATCTACATCTCTTCACCTTCTTACGCAGGCTTCGTTTGGTTATATATGATAGGAGTTGAAAATTTAATAAAATATTATTAGAATATAATTTTTTTAAAATTTAAAAAAATTAAATTATTTATTAGATTTTATATAAAAATTTAAAAAATTATAATAATGCAATGAAATCTTGATTTGTATAACCAAACAATCAGTACTCCTAAGCTCTATATATGCATGATATACGCAGAGATCGATCAGGCTGAGTATTTGGACCGCTAACTACCTCTCCGCTGACTTTTCATGATTAACATGAACTAAACTACCATTGAAAATGAAGTCATTTCCAGACGAAGTTTGGCCGAAAAAACTTGACATTATGAAAAACCAAGAAAAAAAGAACAAACTGCATGCATTGTTGTATGTAGTGCTCCTGATCATGTAATACAATTTCAAAAGCATATCTATGATGAAAATGGGTGGTCAAAACAATTGATCTAGGAATTGATTATTTCAGAGGAAACTAAAGGCCTAAAATATAAGGACAAGAAAAAACATCAAAACTTCGAGTTATAAAATTCCTTCGTGGTAATGTACGTGATCTAGAATATTTTTAAAAAAAGGGGAAAATATTGTTTAGTGGGTAGAGTTTTTAAACGTAATAGACCAAATGACCTGCAATATCTGACAGTCTAAAAAGTCTGCAGAATCTTCCATTAAGAAAACACATGAAACAAGTTCTTATAATTATCTTTATATATATATATATATATACCCAGATTGTGATGGCAATCACACAGCCTTCCTCAGTCCTCACGGCCATCTCTACCCGATCTCTCTCTCTCTCTCTCTCTCTTCCTGTGTTGAAGAAAATGGGTTCCTCTAGTATGGTGGCTTTTGTAGCTGTGCTTCTGGTATTGCTACCCATGACTTCACTAGGGTCAAGTGACACATATGATCCTCTTGAGGATTTTTTGGGTACGTACACAATATGAATCCTCTTCTAATTTGTATTAGTTTTAACTTAATTAGCTTTTGGATTGTATAACACTCATCAACACCCTTCTCTAACACAATAATTAGCAAAAACGTATACAAAATCACACTTTGATCTAATTAAATAGCATAAACACAAGCTAGAAAATTAAAGACCCGAATTAAACAGGTACGTACATATTATTATTTTTTTCTTTAATTAATTTCCTTTATTTTGTTCTTCATGGGTTTGATCAATTGCAGAAAGGGTGTGTGAAGATGTGGAATGTGGAAAGGGAAATTGCTCAGCTGGTTATAGCTACCCACTTGGCTTCAAGTGTGAATGTAATACTGGCTGGAAGCGAACCCGTGACGAAGACGACGATCTCACTTTTCTTCCCTGTGTGATACCTAACTGTACGTTAGAAGCGCCTCTGATCTCTTTTCTCTTTGATCATTTTCTTTATATTTCCATGAACATATATATATATATCTGCATGCATACGAGGCTGCTGGTTTACTGTTTGATCGATTTAAGCCTTTTTTCTTTTCCAATTTTTTGCAGGTACTCTTAACTACGGCGGCTGCCAGCCAGCCCCTCCTCCAGTCCCAGAAAAAGAGATTCCTTACAATCTCTCAGCCTTTGACCGTAATCACTCATTAATATATATATTATATATCTTGATTAATATTATTATCATTTTATTAATTTCTAGATGTTTCGACTAAGTAATTTCTTGTTTGAATTTATTTATTTGACTTTTTATATAGCCTGCTACTGGGCATATTGCGGAGAAGGGACATGCACGAAGAACAAGACGCATACACACACATGTGAATGCAAGTCGGGTTTCTTTAATCTTCTAAACGTCTCAGCCTTCCCATGCTACAGTGAATGTATGTAGACTTGTAAAAACCTTAAAAACTATTATCTTAATCCAAGAGTTAAAACAAAAGATTGATAAGAAGTGATTTGAGGTATGGTGTTTTGTATTAATTTTCAGGCACACTTGGATCTGATTGTTCAAGGCTTGGGATTACAGTTGCAAAAACTTCTGCGGATGGATCTGGGGGTACTGGTCAAGGTCTCTCTCTCTCTCTCTCTCTCTCTCTCTCTCTCTCCTCCCTTTTGTTTTTTAATTTAATTTTTTCTCATTTTCGATGATGATAGTTTAAGCATAGTCCAAAATGCAAGGTCAAATATGGGCAGAAGGAATTAACAAAACCTATATGATATGACTAATATACCCTTTCTAAACTATTAATTTATAAAAATACCCTTTCTAAGCTCCCCATCATGATGCTATATCACAAATCATCCAATGAAGAAGCATTTCATAATATTTTGATGTGTAATTATTTAGCACTCCATGACTATAAGCACGTAGTAATTAATCTCATTTTATTGTAGATTTCGTATTATTAAAGGATTATATATGATTGTGTAATTATGGAAGACTTCGAATGATATTATCTATAGCTTTATGTGAGAGGGCGAATGCTATATATCTCCTTTGTCTTTGGAAAATACTTAATAATTATTAGTTTTTATTTATAATTATAATTAATAGTATAATTAACTAGCACTACCAAAAAAAAAAAGGATCATTTATGACAAATTATTTATGACAACATGACTATTTATGACGAGAATAGAATTATTTTAACTAAAAATAATCATTTTAATTAGATATAACTGACAGCAAATTAAGAAGCAGTTTTCTTGTAGTATAACATCCTCATTAATGTCATCATGATATCCTGATATTTACGTCAGGCTTGGTAATTTAATACTCCATATCCTGATATTTAGAGGTAGTTCAATTGAAGAAGCTAGCGTACGTGGCATGCATGCTTGCATACATTTGTCGAAAAAGGGGTGCCAAAATAAATATTATTAATACGTCATTTGAACAAAAATTTGTCCTTCCCAAATTACCAAATGATGTTAATCGAAATATATATATATATATATATTACTTCATAGAAAAAGAATTCCCTCCTATTCATGATCTTAGTCAAACTTGATCACTAGGACCTCAAATAATAGAGAGATAAAAATATAAAGTATGTCTTACAGCTTTTCTTACTGTTTGTATGAACTCTTGAGACTATATTAAATGATTAATAAATACTATAGACTATATTTCATGTGTCTATTTCTTTCATACCCGAAATTGTTGACTTCGAATAAAAACTCGAAGATTTTGATCCCTTCACTTCATGATGACTAGCAATAAGAAATTAGTTCCTAATTTACACAAGATGCATGGTTATGATCCACCCATGCCATGACCATGATACAATTAACAACATGATTAGTAAGTAAAATTAAAGATATATATATATGATGATCATGTTTTTCCTTTTGTTGTTTGGTCTCCACTCATGCAGGTACCTCGTTTCTACCAGGAAAGTTCCATTGGATGGCTACACTGATGGTGACCTTGGGTATAGTTATGTGGAAGTAGGTTAATGCAGGCACAGTATAATTGGATGAGGATGATATAACTGCTTACGGCTACTAGCTAGTTTCATCATACCTGATCATTTTGAGATACATACATACATACATATTATATAGACAGATTAATATATATATATATGTATGTATATTCATTTGCCCCTTCGTTCATTTGTTTACATTAATATTCCCCTCATGTTTTTCTTCTTTTTTTTTTAGTGTGCAAAGTTTGTTTGAGTAGTTCAAAGCACAGTCATCATCACTGTTGTGTATAACATTATTGTAGAATAAAATTTATTGAGTATGCATGGGCATGCAGTGGTACCTTTTGTCTTTTCATCGCGACTACTGATATATATTTATATATATATATATATGTATACATCGTTATTGATTTATGTATTGGGAATTTAGATAATTAAATTGATCTATATATGAAAGCAACAGGCCAAATTAACCAAACTAAAATATCATGAAATTAATTACCTGCCTTAGCTTTTATTTTATTCCCACTTGGAGAAAATATTAGGTTTGATTTTTGAAGTTGAAAGAGAAGTTCCACCTACTACGTACAAAATTATGACATTTTTTTTTCAATAACATATGTATATAGTTGAATTCGTCAAAGGAAAAGAAAAGAAAAAAAAAAAAGTAGTCAATGAGTTCATACTAATCATCATTACTCAATTTCTGAATTTGAAATCTGGTCTGTTATTATATATATATACTCCTTTTTTAATTAACAATAAAAAAACCTAATATAATATTTTGAGGTAGGATCAGTAGCCATGATCATGATGCTATCATGTCCCCAATCAAATCTAGGCGCAAATTAATTATAAGTACTCCCCATTCTAAGTCTATGTATAATGTTCCCACAAACTACTGAACATTCTCATTACGTAAACCATTTCAATACCAACGTCCTAGCTTTGTATTTTTCAAGCCTATCGTTTGCTTTAAATTTATTTCCAAGCACTCATTGCCCCGGCCCACACGTACGATTAAGCCACTCTGTCGGATCATCTCTAGAAAACCTTGGAAATTAAAGTCCATTTTAGTAAAACATTGTGAACTTGAATCTTCTCTTCCTTCCATTTTCTTTGAATTAAGAAGACCAGTACTTTTCGTGTACACGAGTTTTGGGTCGAAACCTCGATCCCACAAACTCGAAACTTGTTGGGT
>QEOT01001144.1:49081-129463 GCA_003123785.1 Pterocarya stenoptera
TTTTTTTTTTTTTTTTTATGAATATTTGCTGCTAGGTGAAGGAAATAAATGGTTATATTTTTTGTTTCGTTTTACATAAAAATATTTGCTGCGAGATAATTTTGCCGTAAATGACACTTTTGGTCATAAATGCATACTATTTGCGTCCATTTTGATTTTTTCAGAAAAAAACTTAGTGAAGAAACTCACTAAGTGGTACCAGAGCTAATTGGTTGATTATTTTGTTAATTGTCTGTATGGATTAACTGAAGGATTAATCTGGTAGCAGGATTAAACTCACTTCTTCCTATTACTCAACTTGGAAGACAAGGATGGATAATGTTTTGTATTGCAAAGAATTATTTGAACCTATTGATTTGGCTAGTGTTAAACCAGAAAATAAAACTGATGATGAATGGAAGAAATTGAACAGGAAAGTTGTTGGTCATACCAGGCAATGGGTTGATTGACACTTCCATCATGCAACCAAATAAGTAGATATTTATAATCTCTGGATGAAATTAGAAAGTTTTTATGAGCCAAAGACTGTACAAAACAAACCTTTTATGATAGGAAGCTTGGCTTGTAAGTTTAAAGTAAAGGGATAGACAAAGTATTGCAAAGCATTTGAATAATTTTCAAGAAATGTTGAATGAGTTGTCTACCATGAATCTTGTCTTAGAAGATGAGATTCAAGTTTTACATTTGTTGAGCTCCTTGCCAGATCGTTGGGAAACTTTGGTTGTCTCTCAATCATTTAGCTCCCAATAATGTGATGACTATGAGTATGGTGAGAAAAAAAAAAACATGTACAGTGAAGATGCAAGAAGGAAAGATCATGGTATTTATTCTCATTTAGATACAAAAAAATGAGAGAGGTAATTTGATTTTAATTGAAAAATTAGAAAATGAAGACTACCGTAATCACCTTTGAGGTGGAAAGTGGAGACTTAGTAAGGGCTCTCTTATTCTAGCTAGAAAAAAGAAGATTAGCACTCTTTACAAAACAAATGTAAGTTTAATGAATGGAGATATTATTGCTGCTGAGAATGAAATTTCTACTAAGCTATGGCATAAGAGGCTCGGTCACATTAGTGAGAAGAGACTTTAGATTCTTGTAAAGAAGCAACTCCTATCTAATATCAAAGGTACACAACTAATGCCTTACACTCATTGTCTTATAGAAAAGCAATGAAGATTTTCTTTCCATAAATTTTCTCCATCTAGAAAAGTTGATATCTTGACTTATTTCACAAATATGTTTGCACTATGAATGCCAAGTCTTGGTGGTGTTGCACTTTATTATGTTACTTTCATAGATGATCGCTCTAGAAAGGTGTAGGCTTTTCCATTGAAAACTAAAGACCAAGGCTAGATGTACTCAAGGTCTTACATGTGAAAATTAAAAGGGAAACTAAAAGATACTTAAAATGTATTCGAGCAGATAATGATGGTGAGTACAAAGGACCATTTGAACAGTATTGCAGAAATCATAGCATCAAGCTTGAAAAAATAGTTCACAAGACACCACAACAAAATGGTGTGACAGAGAGAATGAATAGAATATTTTGTGAAAAAATCAAGCATATACTCTCTTATGCAAAATTGCCTAATTTCTTTTGGGGTGAGGCAATTACACTAGTTGACTTGGTCAACTTTTCTCTTTCAGTTCTCCTTCCCTCTCACACTCTCTCTCCCTCTCGAGTCTCCACTGTGCACGACTAGATCTGCTGTTGTGCGCCACCCTCCAGCCATTGAGCAACCACCATGAGCCATCATGAGCCTCCCAATAGCCACCCCTTTTAGATCCCTCTAGCCATGAGTCAAGCCGCCTCCAAAACAGCCCAAACAACCAGCGTATGGGGCCTTAGCCGCCACCTATGGCCTTTCCATTGCCACCCACGAACTCTCCACTGTGTTGACCACTCTCCACAGTCTAGATCTAACTGCCAAACCCTAAATCTAGTCGAAAAACTCTAGATCCAGCACCACTTAGACTTAGGATAGGTTTGGTACACAAAACAAAACATAAAATTTTCATCTCATCTCATCTCATCATTACATCTTTTTCAAATCTCCATATAAAATATAATAAATAATTTAACTTTTTCAAATTCCAATTCAACTTTTTCAAATCTTAAAACTAAAAAATAATATTTTAAACTTTAAAACAAAATACAAAATTCTCATCTCACCTCCCAAACCTATCCTAGTGGCACTTATGACTTATTATCGGAGACATCCCCCACTAGGACCATCCAGTGTCCTTTGGCTCGATCTGTATGTATTGCAGAGATTAGGGTGGTTTCTATGGCCTTTAGAAAGGGCTTTTTTTTTTTCTTTTTTTTTTTTAAATTTGTAAATATCTTCCTTTTTTTGTATTTATTATATGTGTTTAATACGATGCGCATGTGTCAAATATTTATTGGTGTTGACCTATATCTTCTAATAGTTGACTAATGAATTAGTGACGGAAGAATTAATTTAATCAAAGTTTAAAGTATAAAAAGTAGAAAGATAAAATTTAAAACTTAGGGGCTAATCTATATGAGACGCAAAACACAGATTATTTTAGTATTTAACCAATTTCTTAAAAGAACTTTTTACTGTTCATGCTGATGTGGCATGATTACAAAGCATTTTGTAATTTTTTAAACGCTAGAGCTGGATATACAAATGACGAGTGTCCTTCTCTTGTATTGTATGTGACGAGTTGTTAGTTCTAACTAACAGAATTATTACACACAGACATTTCAAAATTTGATGAAAATTAATATTTTAATTTTCGTTTCGATGATTAATCCGATTGAAGATTGGAATAAAATATTTTGATATTGATTTATTTTGACGTACTGTTTTGATATTAAAAGATAATGTTAAAAAAATCACAAATTTGAGTTGAGAGTGTGAGACACAATATATATATATATATTTATATATAAGAGTCTAGAAATTATTAAAAATAATGAGATTTTGAAAAGAGAGTGAGGGAACATATTCAAAGTTATAAAAAAACAAAAAATTAAGACCATATGAAAAGAATTCTATTTATAAGCCGTGCGAATAACATAACTAGTAAAGTATTTACATGACACAATTTATCTTGAAAGATAAATTTTAAATGTTAAATTATATAAATTAAATCTTATTATTCGAGTGATAAATTATAATGGTGTACTCTATACTTCTGACTTGAAAATAGGGTAACTCGTATATAAATGAATTTTAGATTTAATATTAAAATGAATGACATCTAGATTTGAAATTTACAAAAATGCCATAAAAACTCAAGAGAATTATAAATTTGTCACTAAAATAGTTCGGAACGGAATGTAATCAAAATGCAAATTTCAGTCGGAATGGTCGGAACTAACGGAAGATGCCGAAATTTGGAACGAAATGAAATGATGAATAATGTACCGGGTACTACGCTGAACTTAAGGAAAATTCTGACCATAAGGAAATCAAAACTATGACCCAAATCCTATGTACTAGTTCTAAACTTTTTAAACCATAAATTAAAAAAAAAAAAAAAAGTATAAACCCCAAAAACGTGAACAATAACCTTTCATAAAATATAGGTTACCAAATAAGTTTGGTTAATTTTTGAAAGCTAAACACGGTTCGATGAAAGCCCACCAAACAGGCCTATCTAATTTTCAAAGTCGTGGGTCAGTCTTAAAAGTGTAGGATCGGAGTTAGGAGTTTCCAACATTATAAAAAGGTTATTGCTGATTGGTTTGGGTGTAAGACAATCAGTACAGATTAAAAAAATCGAATGGATCGAATTGATAATCGGTTAGGTTTGGATGTTGAGATAAGATGAGAATTTTTAAAAATTTTTTGAATAGTGTTAAGATAAAAGTTTAAAATATTATTTTTTAATATTATTATTATTTTGAGATTTGAAAAAGTTAAATTAAAATTTGAAAAAGTTAAATTGTTTATTATATTTTATATGGGAATTTGAAAAAGATGTAATGATGAGATGAGATGAGATAGAGATGAGAAATCTCATCTCTTCCCCCGAACATAACCTTATAATCTTATTGGTCAGTGTATGTGATTTTTTTGAAATAGACCGAGACCAATCGAATATGTATATATATATATATTAAATATTTATATATATAATATAGTATTTTATATAGTAATTATATAAATTAATTATAGAATTTTCATTCAAAAGATTATCATTAACTATATGTACAATTAAATTATTTAATATTTATTAACCATATACAAAATATTAAAGAAATCACTTGATATTAATCTAACTAATTTAATTAGTTTTTCTGTTAAAAAAAAGAGAAAAAAATATTCATGAACCGATCGGATTGATAGCTAACGATTTGATCCGGCAAAATGACAGATTGAAATTTTTGGTTTGTGACCTCTCTAAGATCGAATGAGACCAAATCAATTACACCCATAATTTAACGTATCCTTCACATGTATTGTTAACGTATTTAACTTTTTCTTAAAAAAAAACATAAAAATGAACTATCAATAATTTTTTTTAAATATTAAAAAAAATTACATGCACTAGTAATAACTTGAAGTGGTGTACTAGGCTCCGTTTACATAACAAAAGTGTTTTATCTCACGTAATTATCACATCTTATTTTATTGTTATAATTTTTAAAAATGTAATAAAATTTTTAAATTTTAAAAAATAATAATATTAAATTTTTTTTTTTAATTTTTAATTTTTATATCAAATCACAATCCAAACAGTGACATTTTCCTTGTAAAATAGTGTTACAAGTAAAACACAAATCAACCTGAAGGTAGAGAAAACTGAAAGCCATCTCCTCCATTCTCCACCAACTGATCTTCCCCATCACAGCCACTGTTACCGCAACCACCTACCCAACAAAGAGTCTCTTTCATCATGTATGTCTTCTTCCACAAACACTACCAATCCCACGAACACAACATCAACCCACTCGAAAAACCGACCAACCAACCAAAAAGGATATAGATAGATAGAACAATTAGGGGAGAAGGAAAGCAATCGTAAAAGAGAGGAAACAAATCAAAGCACAGTTAGAGGAACCAAACAGTCACATCTCTTCACTTCCTCGTCTCCACCCCAGAAAATGGCGTCTTCCTTATCCCTATCCCTCTCCTTCTCCTCCCTCCACCACCACACCTCCACTCCCCTTATCCTGCGCACCCCTAAACTCCTTCACCTACGTACTCACTCCCATAAAGCCTTCTCCATCAAAGCCCTCTCCGCTCCAACCCTCACCCAAGACGACCTCAAGAAGCTCGCCGCCGACAAGGCCGTGGATTATGTCAAGTCCGGCATGGTTCTCGGCCTCGGCACCGGCTCCACTGCCGCCTTTGTCGTCGCCAAGCTTGGCCACCTCCTCCAGACCGGTCAACTATCCAACATTGTCGGAGTCCCCACCTCGAAACGCACTGAGGAGCAAGCTCGTCAATTGGGTATCCCTCTCTCGGTCCTCGATGACCACCCGAGCCTCGACCTCGCCATCGACGGCGCCGACGAGGTCGACCCGGATCTGAACCTAGTCAAGGGCCGCGGAGGAGCGCTCTTGCGAGAGAAAATGGTGGAAGCCGCCTCGGCCAAGTTTGTGGTCGTCGTGGACGATACGAAACTAGTGAAGGGACTAGGAGGAAGTGGGCTGGCAATGCCAGTCGAGGTGGTACAGTTTTGCTGGAAGTACAACCTGATAAGGCTGCAGGAGTTGTTCAAGGAAGAAGGGGTTGAGGCAAAGCTGAGGTTGAGTGAAAATGGGAAGCCCTATGTGACTGATAATTCCAATTATATAGTTGACTTGTATTTCAAGACGCCGATAAAGGATGCTTTGGCGGCTGGGAAGGAGATTTCGGCTTTTGAAGGGGTTGTGGAGCATGGATTATTCTTGGATATGGCTACCGCGGTCATTATTGCTGGTAAGGGAGGTGTGGAGGTGAAGAATAAGTGAGACTTTTGTGTGATTGTTGTTGTTGTTTATTTTTATTTTTTATTTTGGATGAGTTCGGCCTTATTTGCTGTGACTTGTAATGTGGATACTTGTTGGAATGATTTGAGCATGTTTAAATTGGATCACTACAATAGAAGAGATATTAGTCGATAGGAAATTAGATAAGGTGGAATAAATGAAATTGAAAGTTTTCATGTTAATATGATTTCTGGGCATGCCTTCATGGCTTTTACTTTTAATGTTGGGAATCTTTTCGTTCTTTTTTATTTGTTTCTGGTTTTTTTCGAGTCAACTATTTATGTTACGGGATTGTTTTTTTCAAAGTTGCTTCATTTGCTATAAGTGGATAGAGATATACTCCTATCGTATGAGGAAATGATGTTTCATCTCTACTTGACTTTTGCATGTCGTTCCCTATGATACATTTGAACTCAGGCATGAATGTAGCTAAAAAGTGTTTTCCCCCACTTTTCAGATTAAAAGAAAAGTTGAATGTTAGATACCCAGAACCCTGATCTGTATGTCCTTGAATAAGTAGCATGGCGGTTGCAATTTGTTTAGCGGCCACTAGTTGGTTTTTTAAAGTTTTGTTGCAACCGGTAACAACCTTGTGGGAATGGCAGGCGAGACCCTTTTCTTAACTGAGGCTGTCAAAAGCTCTGCTTTTTGTTAGCATTGAAAAGCTCTGATATCTAAGGGCATCAGATATTCTTTCAATTTTCAACTAATTACTTATGCTTTTGACTGAGGATTGTTAGGTATTAAGGTCACAGTCAATGGTAAATAGGGAAGAAGCAATTGCAGTCAGATTTTATGAACAATGAAGGCTATGGAAAAAATGAGGTTTATACATATATGAATGAAAAAATTTTGATAGACAAATAACAAGTGAGGACATTCAGGAGTCTTTGTTTGGTATACCATTGGGAGCCTCTCTGAGGTGGTTTAGTTTTATACATAGGAAGTATTGAACTGGTGACTTGATGACAATCTATTAGTCTCAAGCGTGGGTGTAATAAAAATAGCTAACGTGTTTGTGCTAGCACATTTAAGAGCTTTTGAGACTACACTTCGTTAAGGGCATTCGCTGTAAAATCTTTTTCTTTGTATGAATCGAGAATGCCAGTTCTACAGATATATACTTGCAGTACGAATTCTTATTTTTCGCTGTCCTATGTTACTCTCTGAACTTTCCTTATATATCCTATACATTTACTCACAAGAATATCATGTCATCAATATGTCAATAACTTTGTTTTTGCTGCATGTCTCTTTCTCATTGCCTTATGTCATAGGCTACATGTGACACTAACAAAGAAAAGCTTGTGGTTTCAAAAATCAGAATTCGCTCTATATTCAAGTTTGAACCTGTAGTCGTGATTCTATTGAGCTGAAAGTCATCTGAACACTTTTTTCCCATACAATGCCCCCCTTGGAAAAGAACCTCCAACATACAAGTTCTTGTGTATTAAATCTTAATACACTCAGCTGGTCTATATTTATTCATTCTATTCCAAAAACCTGAGCTTCTGTGGAAGAAGCCAGAAACTTGTAGAGCAAAAGGTTTGATGACAAGATGTGATTTTATTTGAGCAATACGTTTTCTGAACCAGAAGTTCATGAACCTTGTTTTCTTCCAAAATACCGATACACACCATATGGATCCAAGCATAAACCGAAGAAAAATACCAAAATTAAAACAGAATATCCAAAGCTAGTCAAGTGGATTGAGATGATTTCAACCTTCAACAAAAGGTTCCTAAAAGCTGCCCTATCTAACTGATAACTATGACGTTATCCCTACTGATTTTGTAGTTTAATGATAGTTCTCACTTGCAAGGGAGAGATCTGAAATCTGAGCCGCCGTATATGTGGAATTTACTGGATTGTATGGCTTAATGGTACTACTATCTTTATGCAAAAAATTCATTTTACTTATTCTTGGTGACATAGCTACAAGGCAGATGTTTTGAGTTCCTGGAAGAGAGTAGCAGGCACTAGTTACCCATAAAGTTTGCCATCTTGCAAACTTATCTCTTTTATCTCTTCTTGGTTTTGTAGTTGATAATTACATTGATACAAAGTAAGATGTCTATAACTATTTGTCATCATTCGCTCATTAAGCATTATCTGTGGGGATGTTTTTAATATCTTAACATGCAAAATTCAGGACGCTAATACGGATGGCTTGAATTTATTGTTAGAATCACAATAGTAAAGATTCTGTTATTTTCATAGAATTACAGTTTAGTATCTTCTCTGCGACAGTTCATCTTGATCGATTGCCTGGGAATATACAGCATTTCAGTCTGCTAGTTTATGTTAGAGCTAATTTTAGCTTCTGAACTTGAACTGTTCCTGGCTGCTTTTCTATGCTCTGATTTTCCGGAGCCGTCTCTGATCAGGCAACTGTCTTTCAGTCTTGATTCTTCTTAAGCCAGGAGTAGTGACAACTATGTATCAGAGTAACTGTAGTCCAGTTGGTTGGACCACTTATGCTAGAGCAGTTGAGGTCATTTTAGAAAGAGGTTCGACATGACCTGTGTCCTTGCTTGGGCATTCCTAGCACATATCAGGAAACCATGTTATAGATTAGGCCCTCAGGGATATATAAATACAAGTATTCTGATATGTGGGTAGGGAGGGGCATAAACAAGTCTGGTTTGAGCAAGTAGTGGATAGTCAACCCAGGTGAATGTGGTGGGGGCAGGGTAAAATCCGTAATCCAAACGGAGCTGCCTGCTATGGATGGAGAACAAACACAATGGCTGAGGTACTTGCTCTACTAGATGGTCTCGGAGTTTGCAATAGGTTGAACCTAAACACAGTTGAGGTTGAGACTGATTCACAGCTAGCTTCTTGTAAATTGGCGGAATAGATATAGCACAGTTAATTGGGATGTATGGAAGAGAATCTTATGCCCTATCAGAAGATTTGGTTCTTTCAATTAAACATATATTCAGAGAAGTTAACCAAGTTGCTGATGTATTGGCTAAACAGGTTGCAAAAGGGACTACAAGAGACATTATAGGGATTCTTAGGATTGATAGAGCTAGACTGCTTGTACTACGGTGTAAATGTACTAAATGATAGGACTGAATAAGAGCACACAGTCCATATACACGGCTTTTGTTTTCTCTTGGTTTGTTATCCTGGTATGCTTTCGTCATAAGCGAGAGCTTGTTAATAAAAATAAAATTGGCACTTTATCTTCTTTCTTAAAAAAGAAAAAATTAAAAATTAGTAGATGATTAAGCCTTGTTCTTTATTGAGCTCGAGCTTGTCATGGAGTTGCATTTCTGTTCACAAACAACTCGCTTTTTTCTTCTTTTTTATTTCTTGGCAAATAAAACATTTATAGATATACTATCGGATACAAGACACAAGTTCAATGGGTCCCCTATAGTCTTCTCAAAGTTAACACACATTACAACGCAAAAGAAAAACAAAGTAGGTGATCAGAGTCAAAAGATTGACTCTCACCTAATTTCCACAAGGGGAGACCGCTTGGTGACAGATTTAAAATAGTCTGATGATCAGACCATAAAGCTGTTCCCAATTCCCACAAACAACTCAGTTAATATTCAAGCTTGTTCACAATTTGTTTCATTTTGAAAAAATAAAGTATTATAATTTTATCCCCAAATTTTAACGAACTTTTGATTTTTAGCTAATAACTTTATAAATTTTATATATAAATAGAAAAATTCTACTCATTATTTCTACACCACACACCACATATGATTTCTTATTTTATTTTTTATTTTTTATTTTTTTTTCTCTTAAAAATTATGTGATGTGGGAATGATGAGTAGAAGAACTCAATTAGGTTAGCATGAATAAAACAAAAAATAAAAACAAGTATAGTGTGTGAGATGATAGGTAGCAAAGCTCATATAGATATATTAATGATTAGATTCATGGATTCAAGTATTATGTTTAGTATTAGGAACATCATTTCCTTCTTTAATTATTTAAAAAACTCACATTATAAATATAGAGATAATATGATAAAAAAATAATAATGCAAAGTTATTCGAGTTTATAGGAGTTGTATAGTTTATAAGCAATCATAATTTTATACTCACAAATGACTCCTTTATAAATAAATCTAGCCCAATTCAAGTTTCCCTAAGTTGATTTCAAGTGATTTATCGACAAGTCTTATTTATTTATAGAGTAATTCAATATACAACCGTGAAAGATGTAAATATCGCAGAATTGCTTTGAAAAATAGTAAAATTCCCTACTAAAAATTTAATTTTTTTCATGTAAAATTTATGTTTTATTCACTTTTTTTTAAAGTGATTACGTGATAATTATACAATTCATAATTACAAATATCTTTTCTTTTATTTACAACCCTATTTGTGAATGTAATGTAACAGGTAATACCGATGAAGCTCCTTTTATTCGTCAAGAGATAAAATGAAACGAACTAGTAAAAGGACCTTCGTTGTCCATTTTTAGAATGGTCTAGGGGTTGTCCAAGAAAATGTTTTGCAAAATTTCACAGTGGAGTTCTGCATACTGGTTTTGTTGAGTTTCACAAGACCATTCCCATCTTTTAGCATCAAGTTAACAATGGAATTTGTTTCTGCCTCGCATGTTAAAGTAACCTGGCAATTAAGAATAGTATGGAGAGTAAACTCTTTATCTTCCTTGAAAATTCAACAATCTTTATAAATTTTTTGGCTGCAAAATTAAAAAACCCCTTTCCTTTTGGATTCTCTAACCAAAATGTCAGGTAAAAGTGGGATTAAAAAATTCCAGCTTCTACTATAGCTCGAGAAAACCTAGCTAGATGGATTAAAATCAGCATTAAACAAATAGCGAATATGTCCGTTGTCAGCAGCAGAGGGCAATAAATCCGGCTAAATCAAGATTGTTTTTCTCCATATATTTTCAACAGTACCCATCATCAAGCTGTTTTCAAATTTCTGTGATGGCCAAGATAAGAAAGAAGATTATAAACTACTTATTCATCGAAGATACACACGGAAGGTCATGGAGATAGTTCTCTTTAAGACCTTGCAAACATTGTTGAGAAGTAAGTGGCAACAGACAGGTAAGTTACAAGATGATAGCTAGCAAGCATGTCATTTATCATTCACTTCGCTTAGTTTTTCCCACTGAAAAATTATAAAAGCAGTGCATCAAATCAATTAGGAAGCTGGGAAAATTCCAGTCTAAATACCTTGACTGCTTCTTTCATATAGGTCAATGCTACCAACTTGGAGCCGTGAAGTTGATTGAACATCTTGGACAGCCAAAAACCTAAACCTATATGAAATGTAACAATAATTCAAGGACGGACCAGAAGAGGAAAGCGTTTTTTTAACAGATTCTGATAAATGATTTTACCTGAAAATGCTGGAGAGGAGCCCTGTAGATGTAATTTTAAACGATCTACGCTGGAAACGCCCTTCAAATGTCTGGGAAGTCTGTTTATCCAAAAGGTGCCAGCTGGATCCACCATCATTGCTTCCCTCAACAACCCTAAATGAAAGAAAAAAGAAAAACAAAATGCTTGATATGATCTGCATGCACACCATGGTTGTAGACTTCAAGGAATTTTATATGCAACTAGTAAGAGATGGGCACTGCAAAATAAACATGACATCTATAATGTAGAAATTGAAGAACCCACCTTCTTTGAAAGGAAGTTTTTTTTTTTTTTCTTTCTAATCACATTTCAAATATATCTCTATTATACTCGTTTTGAATACAAATAAAGAAAATCAAAATAAAAAGGATTATGTCATATACTAGACTTCTATCCCACTTTCATTCTATGCTAATGCAGATTTGTTCATTAACCCTTGAATTTTTTTCTTAAACAAACAAGATCTTAGTTCAATGGTTATGGGCAATGTTACATCAACATAAAAGATAGAAATGGGATAAAATTGTAATATATAGCCTTTTCCAAAAATAAGGCTTTAAAACTAAACATTGCACTGTTAGAAGTAACCATCCTAAAGGGTGGCAGGAGGGACCCCATGATTTCTTTGGCAGATCCCTTCCACAGAAAACATTCTTGAGGAACTAATAGTGGTCCCATAATGTGCCAAGGGGGACCCATATATCTAAATACTCTGACTGGAAAAAATAACTTGAAAGAGGACTCTTCACTCTATGATGGTGTAATTAGTGGCTTAAGAATATTTGAGAGCACACACATGGAAGTAAGCAACTAGCCTGTCATGAAAGCTAGGGCACAAACACCTGCTGATGTTACTGGAGCACAAGCAAACCAGCAATTACGTGAAAGATGTATCAATCTGTGGTCAGATTTTGAGAAAACATACCAATCCTTTGGATCCCTTTCAGGTGCATCATTGGCAGACATAAGCTCGTATGCCACAAGTTCGTGCATCTTGTTGTCTGTTACTTTATAGATAATCCAACAACCTATAAGATCAAATAATTTCATACATCAGTTAATTAGATAAATGTAATTAGGTGCTCAATCTTTTTCTCCTGTGTATAGAAAAAAGTTCCTCTTGCATGCCTTTAGAAGAATAATATGCTCGAATGACCAAATATGGGTGTCCTTTCATTATGAACTTAACCCCGGCCAGTAAGGATTTGGGATTCATTGTCAAAACAACATAACGATTATGATGCTCTAAATATTCTATTTAACGAAGAATTACATAACTTTAGAGTTCTGTTTCGGACTAAAAAGCAAAAGAACTGATTCCTTGGGAAAAGGAAAGAATAAGTAACAGAGATGAGATCATCTCCCCCAAAAAGAAAGGAAAGCACAACCAAAAGAAACGACAAAAGATAAATCTACATCTAATCCTATCAGTTAGCCAGCAGCCTGGTATGCATTCAATCTTTGTAGAAACACATGGGACAAATACTTCCTTTATTCATTGATGTACCATCATATATATACACTACATACAATTGACATTTATACCCTCACAGGTTACACTAACTACAACCATGCCCTCTAACACTCCCCATCAAGCTGGGACATATATATCATATAAACCAAGCTTGAAACAAATAAGCTTTAACCGACTACAATACAATGACTTGGTGAACATATCTGCGAATTGATCAATAGACTTCACAACAGGTGTAGAAATGTCACCACTTAGTATCTTATTGCGAATGTAGTGACAATCAATCTCTATGTATTTGGTCCTCTCATGGAACACAGGATTAGAGGCAATATGTACTGCAACTTGATTATCACAACATAGTTGAAGAGGAACAGGAGCTAGAAACCCAATCTCTTGGAGGAAGTGTTGCAGCCATGTCAGCTCACTAGTAGTGTGAGCCATTGCCCTGTATTCGGCTTATGCACTAGACGGAGCTACTACTGTTTGTTTCTTACTCTTCCATGTAATCAAGTTACCTCCCACAAAAGTATAATATCTAGTAGTAGATCTTCTATCTGAAAGAGATCCTGCCCAATCAGCATCTGAAAAAGCTTCAACTCTAAGATGTTCATTTGATAGATACAACAATCCAAGCCCAGGAGCTCACTTAAGATAACGAAGAATATGAATTACAACATCCCAATGTGAGACCAGTGGCGTTTGTAAAAATTGACTCAGTACACTCACTGCATAAGAGATGTCCGGTCTAGTGATAGTGAGATAATTTAATTTCTTAACAAGTATTTGATATCTACCTGGATCTCCAAACAACTCCCATTCCTCTTTCAAGAATGTACAATTTGAGTCCATAGGAGAATCAAAAGGTCATGCACCCAACATGCTAGTTTCTTCCAGAAAGTCCAGTACATATTTCCTCTAAGATAGGTTGATACCCTTTTTAAATCTACTGACTTCAAATCCAAGGAAATATCTAAGCTTGCCCAAGTCTTTTGCCTAAAATTGATCATGTAAAAATTGTTTTAGCTTAGCGATTCTAGTAGTCACTTCCAATAATTACAATGTCATCCACATATACAACCAACAAAATGTGACCTGCATCACTATGTAAGTGAAATACCAAGTGGTCTATTTGGCATCTATGAAGACTAAATGCCAATACAGCATCAGAGAACCTCTCAAACCATGCTCGAGGAAATTGTTTCAAACCAGATAATGTTTTCTTTAACTTGCATATAGTATCTCGATACTCCCCATGAGCAACAAACCCAGATGATTGCTCCATATAAACTTCTTCATGCAAGTCGCCATGTAGAAATACATTTTTAGCATCCAGTTGAAATGAGGGTCAGTCTAAATTAGTAGCAAGCGAAATCAACACTCGAACAGAAGAGATTTTGGCAACTGGGGAGTAGGTCTCCTCGTAATCAATGCCATAGGTTTGAGTGTAGCCCTTAGCAACCAAGCGGGCTTTCAGACGTTCTACAGAACCATCAGGATGGAATTTGATTGTATATACCCATTTACAGCCAAAAGGGTGTTCACTAGGTGGTATTGGAACAAGATCCCGTGTCCCGTTATGGTGAAGGGCATCCATTTCATTTGTCATAATTATCCTCCATCCTGGATCAAAGAAAACATCCTAAACTATCTCAGGAACATAAAGTTTTGAAAGTTGAGATGCAAAACATGAGAATGAAAAAGATTAAGGCATGATATGAAACACATTGCTAATTGGATGTTGAGTAACACATGAACGAGTACCTTTGTGGAGAGCAATAGGTGGAGAGTCTGAAGTATTACACAACTCAGGATCTGAAGATGGAGACACGGCTAGTGGGGACATGGGAGCTGGTGGCCACTAGCAACGCAAGTAAACTTGTAAAGGAATTGGGGGAGGGGCTAAGGAGGGTTGGTTAAGGTTGGATGAGTGTGAAGGAGACAATGTAAGAGTAGGTAATGGTTGAGGATCACAGTCAACACTAGAATATGTGTTCGAAAAATAGGATATGGACTCAAAGAAGGTACCATTAGCACTCGTGAAGTAGCATCTAAGAAAAGGATTATAGCAGCAATATCCTTTTTGACTTCAAGATTAACCAAGTAACCAACGAAGAGACACTTGGTAGAACGGGGATCAAGTTTATCAAAGGCCAAGGTTATGAACATAGCAAACACACCCAAAGATTTTTGGTAGAAGAGAAAATGGCGAAGATGAAGGAAACAAAATGGAGAAGGGAAAGCAACCATCAAGAACTGATGAAGGCATACGGTTAATAAGGTGACAAGCAGTAAGAACATCATCACTCCAAAATGGTTTAGGAACATGCGTGTATAGCAAAAGTGGTTGGTTTACATCTAACAAATGATGATTTTTGCATTCAGCCACCCCATTCTGTTGGGGTGTATATGAACATGATGTTTGACGAACAATTCCTTAATTACTTAAGTAGCAAAGGCACTAGATTGATATTCTGTAGCATTATCAGAATGCAAAACTTGAACCTTTTTGTTAAATTGAGCTTTAATTTCTTTCCAGAACAGTTTGAATATAGAAAGAAGTTCAGATCTTGCCTTCATTTATAAAAAAAAAAAAAAAACCATGTCACACGAGAGTCGTCATCAACAAATATAACAAAATACTGAAACTTGTTTGATTCAATGTTGATTGGTCCCTAGATATCAGAGTGAACCAATTCAAAAGGACTCTATGCTCGTTTATCAACTCGAGGTACAAAAGACACACGATGATGTTTACAAAGTTGACATGCTTCATAAGAGAAGAGAGACACATTTCCCAAATTCCTAACTTGACACTTCAAAAGAGAAGGAGCGGGGTGACCAAGGCAACAGTGTCATTCATAAGCAAATGATGAGGATGTGTGGGACTGTTGAACATCAAGATAATATAAACCACAAACTTCATGCCCCGTACCAATCTTGTCCCCTGATTTGAGATCCTGAAAAATACATAAAGAGGGATAAAATATCACTGAACATTGAAGATTTTGAGTAATCCTACTAATAGACAGCAAACTAAAGGGAAAATTGAGAGCATATAGAACAGATGGCAAGGATATAGTCACTGAGCTTAGTAGATCCAATGTCTATAACTTTAGCAAGAGAACCATTAGCAAGAGTGACACTTTTTAGAGATGTTACGGTGTTTAACTTAGATAAGGCAGAAGACAAACCGGTTTGATGTTCATTAGCTCCTGAATCAATGATCCATGGATCTTGAGTAAATGAGACAAGATGTGCGGATGATATACCTGAGTGGGCAAGAGTAGCTGTAGAAGATGAAGCCCGTGTGCAATCCAAAAGCTGCTCATACTCATCCTTCGACATACTAATCATATCTGAAGTTAGGTTGGAGCTCATTGACTGTGATGTAACATCTTGGCAAATGGCCTAATTAGGATACCTAGATGGTCTACCATGTAGATCCCAACAATAGCCCACCAAATGGTTAGTGCAACCACAATGGGTGCACTTACGAGGCTCTCGACCTCGAGTTCGATAACTTTTAGCCTCACGTCCCTCACGTGCACCTCTACCATCTCGGCCTCCACGTCCACCAAGAGCAATATAAGAGGCAACCAAAGTAGATCTATCACTCACTAATTGGATCAAACAGACGACAACTGAGATCTGTGTCCAACGTGGCACGTTGAAGTCGGGAGAACACATTAGGAAATGAAGGAAGTTGTGGACTTCCCAAAATTTGAGAATGCACCTACTCATATTCAGGTTATAACCACCAAGATACCGAACAAATTAAACTCCACGTTGTTGTAGCATACGTGAAGCATCATAAGTGATTGGTTGATACATCTTGAGTTTTTCACATATGCTCATCACTTGAGAATAATACTCTTCCAGGCCCAAAGTACCTTGTTCCAATCCAAAGAATTGCTTACATAGCTCATAAATACAAGTTGTGTTCCTAAGACCCGAATACATATGCTTGAGATGGCTCCACACCTCTTGGGCAAAGTCAAAATGTATCAAACTAGAGCAAATATTAGGCTCAATACTGGTCAACATCAAGGAAAAAATTTGTGCATCCTCTTGCTCCCGTTGAGCAGATGTAGAGCTATTTGAGTCAGGTTTTGGATCAACTAGGTGGCTAGAAAGTCCCTTGCCTTTCAAAAATATTGTAACAGATTTTGGCATAGCATATAGTTCTTTCCATCCAACTTCACGGAAGTCATAGGCATATTAAAGTTTGGTGCAAGCAACTATGATTCAAATTTAGTTGCCATAGATGCAGAAAATTCCACTCGGAGATAGAAAACTCACACAGAATATGAAAACCGGGGAATACGATCTGAAAAACTAGAAACCGAACTCAAGTACCTGAAAAATCAACCTAAATAACCAAATTTTGGCTTTGTATCGGACTAAATTGGTCTATGTCGGTCGAAATAGGCACCTACCAGCTTGGAACGGGTCTATATCGGCCTGCAACCGGCCGGAATTGGGCCTATATCAGTCTATATCTGCCGGTATCGACCCGTATCGGGTCTATATCGGTTTCGGCCTATTGTTGTCCTTAAGAACACGGATTAGGCTATCCTAACTGAGAATAAGGGATCTGGGTATTACCTTATCCGCGAACCAAAAAGGTGTTATTCTGGATAGGAATAAACTCTTACACCAGGTTTTAGTTATTCGCACTCGAGGATTAGATAGCTTATACCCGCAACCAAACACTCCGGGGCTTCAACTTTTTTCCGGCGACAGAGACCCTTTCTAGCGACCGATGACGATGGAAAACTTCCCGGTAATCGCAAAAAATGACAGCGAGTTCATCCCTGGTGCCCAATACCAGAGACGACACCGGAAACAACTTCAAACACCTACGGGCCACCAACGATGAAGAGAGAAGCCACTAGGATGAGTGGAAGACGACGACGAACTCGGATTCGGCAGCTACAAACACTGGTGAGCTTAGATCCAGCCACAAAAGTCAGATACTACACCGGAAAACACTCCAACGAGTTTAGAAAATAGTGAGCTCAATTTCGGCATGAACCACCACACACCAATTACCCCCATCCGACAATAGGGATCTCTGATACCATCTAGAAACACATGGGACAAATACTTCCTTTATTCATTGATGTACCATCACATATATACATAGGGCTGTAAGCTGGTTGGTTCGGACCGGGAAAACCAACCGGACCAAACGGTTCATGGTCATCTCGAGGACCACATTGATTGTATAGAGGCGGGGAGTCTCAGTACTGAAGCTCAAGTTCCAGGGGCTGAGGGGACAGGGGCGGAGGTGATGATGGTCCCTGAGACTCAATCACCCACTAGTAATGCTATGGTTGAATGGGAGGGCAGGAATTTATTTGGGGAGGAAGAAAAGGGGATGACTCCTAATCGGCAGTGGGATTCCAGTGAAGGGGAGCCTATCCCGTTAAACCGTTTGTTACCAACTGAAATGAATGCTTCAGATTGGGTGTTTCAAAAGGTGAAGGATTTGCATCACTGAATAGGTATGGAATGTGTGGGATATGAAGAACAGTTTATGGCTCTACTTACTGCAATTGAAGCGGGTCATACACAGTCTAAGAAATCAGGGTCGAAAAAACAGCGGGAACTCAAGCGCCTAACTTGGTCTTTGAATTATGAAGGAAGCTCAAGTCGTGAGAGATCCAAAGGGAAGGGGCTTGCTTATTCTTTATGAAGCCGAAAATTGTGTCTTGGAATGTCCGCGGGTTAAATGAGGCGAATAAGAGGCTTCGTATAAAAAATTTGCTGCGAAAATGGAGGGCGGACATAGTTTGTTTACAAGAAACGAAACTGAAAAGTGTGTCTAGAAGATTAATTCGAAGTATTTGGAGTTGCACTTATGCGGATTGGGCTTATCTAGCTTCGAATGGGGCTTCGGGTGGAATTCTAGTGATGTGGGATAAAAGAGTTGTTGAGCGAATGGAGGAGTTTGTGGGGGAGTATACTGTGGCATGCTCTTTTAAGAGTGTGGCAGACAATTTTGTGTGGGCTTTTGCAGGTTTATATGGCTCAAATGTAGACAACGATAGACGTCTCTTATGGGAGGAACTTGTTGGGCTACATAGCTGGTGGGAGCTTCCTTGGTGTATAGGAGGGGATTTTAATGTCATCAGATTTCCTAGTAAAAGATCGGGTGAGAGTAGGCTACGCCCAGCAATGACAGAGTTCTCAGAGTGTATTTTTGATTTAAATTTGTTGGATATTCCTCTATTGGGGGGTAATCAGTCATGGTCCCGGCTTGACAGATTCCTAATCTCACCGGAGTGGGAGGTGCACTTTCCGGAAGTGTGTCAAAAAAGGCTGCCACGCCTTTGTTCGGATCATTTTCCTATATTGTTGGATTGTGGAGGCATTCAAAGCGGGCGTCGTTACTTCAAGTTTGAAAACATGTGGTTGAAAAGTGAAGGCTTTGTGGATAAGGTTAGGCAATGGTGGTCTTCGTATCAGTTCCATGGTAACCCCTCATACATCCTAGCCTGTAAGTTAAAAGCTTTGAAAAATGACCTTAAACTTTGGAATTCACAATCTTTCGGAGACATAAGGGAACGGAAAAAATTCAAGGTGGAGGAGTTGCAACAATTTGAGCAGATAATGGAGACTAGAGCCCTTTCACCGGAAGAGGTATTGCGCAAGTCAGAGTTGGCTGCAGATTTAGAAAGAATACTATCCCTAGAGGAGATTTCGTGGCGCCAGAAGTCGAGAGCTTTGTGGCTGAAAGAGGGGGACTGGAGTACTAAGTTCTTCCATAGAGTTGCTAACTCTCATAGAAGAACTAATACCATTGAAACGCTAAACATTAATGGTATGGAGTGTAAGGAGGCCACTTTGATTCGTGACCATGTGGTGGAGCACTATGAACAACTGCTAAAAGAACGTGAGGGATGGAAGCCAAAGTTGGATGGTCTTGTTTTTGACACTATTGAGCCTCAGGAAGCATCTTGGTTGGAGAGGCCTTTTGAGGAGGAGGAAGTGTTTGGTGTAGTCAGTCGCATGGGTAAAGATAAAGCTCTAGGCCCAGATGGTTTCTCGATGGTTTTTTTCCAATCTTGTTGGGAGGTGGTGAAACTAGACATTATGAAGGTGTTTCAGGAAATATCCTTGGTTGGAAAGTTTGAGAAATGCCTAAAGGCTACTTTTATTGCGTTGATTCCAAAAAAGATTGGAACGATGGAGGTTAAGGACTTTCGACCCATTAGCCTTGTGAATAGGGTGTATAAAATTATATCCAAGGTTCTTGCTAATAGACTGGGGGTGGTTTTGGGCAAGATCATTTCTAAACCACAAAATGCATTTGTCAAGGGGCGACAAATTTTGGATTCAGTTTTGATAGCGAACGAGGGCCTAGATAGCAGATTAAAGGCTGGTTCCACAGGTATTATTTGTAAGTTAGATATGGAGAAGGCGTATGACCATGTAAATTAGGATTTCCTCTTGTATTTGTTGGGGAGATGCGGTTTTGGGTCTAGGTAGTGTACTTGGATTAGGTGGTGCATTTCTACAGCCAAATTCTCAGTATTGATTAATGGCTGCCCTACCGGCTTTTTTCCCAACTCACGAGGTCTAAGGCAAGGAGATCCTTTGTCCCCACTTCTCTTTGTTATCATTATGGAGGCTTTAAGTAGGATGACATCGGCGGCGGTTACGCACGGGGTTTCTGACTGGATTCCAGATTGGTGATCCGAATAGGGGCACTGTTACTTTGTCTCATTTACTTTTTGCAGATGATACGCTTATTTTTTATGAGGCAGACCGAACTCAGTTGAGGGCATTGAAGGCTTTGTTATTATGCTTTGAAGCAGCGTCAGGCCTGAAAGTTAATTTTGACAAGTCAGAATTAGTGCCAGTGGGGAATGTGAGTAATCCTAGGCAACTAGCTAGTATTCTTGGGTGCAAGGTAGCCTCTCTTTCTATTACCTATTTGGAATTGCCGTTGGGGGTTACAGCTAGGGCTTCATCCATATGAGATTCAGTCATAGAGAAGATAGAAAGGAAATTGGCAGGGTGGAAAAGATTGTATTTGTCGAAAGGTGGTCGTTTGACTCTTATCAAGAGTACCCTTTCTAACTTACCTACATATTTTCTATCTTTGTTCCAATTACCCGTCGGGGTAGAGGCTCGTATTGATAAGCTGTATCGTGATTTCCTATGGGGTGGGATAGGGGATGAATTCAAATATCACCTGGTAAGCTGGGATAAGGTGTGTAGACCACTCTCATCTTGTGGTTTGGGTTTAAAAAATCTAAGAACTTTCAATCGGGCCTTACTTGGGAAGTGGCTATGGAGGTATAATAAGGAGACAGAAGCTCTATGGAAGCAAGTGATTGATTGTAAATACGAAAGCATGTGGGGGGGCTGGTGTACTGAAGAGGTGTACGGAGCTAGAAGTGTGGGAGTTTGGAAACATATTAGGAAGGGGTGGGGGGATTTTAGTAGCCATTTTAAATTGGTGTTGGGGAGGGGTTCTCGCATTAAGTTTGGGAGGGACATATGGTGTGGGAATGAGGCCCTAAAGGATTCTTTCCCCACAATTTTTCAGTTGGCATGCAACCAGGAAGCGTCAATAGAAGACCTCACGATTCTAATAGAGGACCAAGTGCAGTGGAACATCACATTTAGTAGAGCGGCACAAGACTGGGAAGTGGACATCTTTGAGGATTTTTTCAGCCTTATTTATTCTGTGAAGCCAAGTAGACAGCAGGTTGATAGGATGTGGTGGACTCCCTCGGGTAAGGGCATTTTCTCAGTTCGATCATTTTACAAGTCCTTTTTCCGAGTAGCAAATATTTCGTTCCCATGGAAACGAATCTGGAGAAATAAGGCGCCTCCGAAAGCGATCTTCTTTAGTTGGACAGCAGCGTTGGGGAAGATTCTGACTACCGACAATCTGAGGAAGCACGGGTTAGTTATACTAGACTGGTGTTGCATGTGTAAGAGATCTGGAGAGACAGTGGATCACCTCTTGTTATATTGCGAGACTACTAGAGCCTTGTGAGTAGAAGTATTTAGCCGAATAGAGTTAGCCTTTGTTATGCCTGCAACGGTGGTGGATCTATTGGCCAGCTGGACACTTACGAGAGGAGTTCAACAAATCAAGGCGATGTGGAATATGATTTCGATTTGTATTATGTGGTGTATATGGCAAGAGCGCAACAATCGGATTTTCGAAAATCAAGAGCGATCTCCGGCGGAACTTAGAATGCTATTTTTTCGTACTTTATTTCTTTGGGCCATTGCTTTAGACTTTAATGGCTTGAATTTTCATGATTTTCTAGCTTCCTTTACCTCAACCTAGATAGGTCTTATCTCTTGTATACCATCTTGTGTACTTGGGCTTTGCCTATCTCTATTAATATATATTTGATTACTTATAAAAAAAAAAAAATTTGGTCTGGTCTCGGGGTCTATAAATTTTGGACCAGACCGAACCGAACTCCTATATATATTTTAAAATTTCAATATATTATTTTTATATAGTAATTATATAAGTTAATGATATAATTTTCATCTAATTTATTATCATTGACCATATCAATATTTTTTTAATGAATTAGTTATATAATACACATGAACAATTCCCTTAATTTTAATTAAGTAATTTATATAATTTTTTATTAATTTATTTTTTAAAAAATAAATTAAAAAAATAAAAAATAATTGGGCTAGACCAAACAGAACGGACTGGACCGGACTAATAGCTACCGGTCCTTATGGATATTCGGTACAGTCTGGGCAAAATGATGGACCGAAAATCGGTTCATCACAGGACCGGACTGATTTACAACCTATATATACACTACACACAATTGACATTTATACCCTCACAGGTTACACTAATTACAACCATGCCCTCTAACAAATCTAAATTGATATCAAACAATCATCAATCAAACCTAACAGTTGTTTAGAAAAACCAATACCAATATATGCCCGCGAGATTTTTACCAGAGGCCAATGTCTCAACATAACTCCACTGAGTTGCAATTGAAAAGCTATATGTTGCTTGAAACCTTTAAATAAGTTTTCCAGCAGCATAGACCAATCATGATTACAGTATATGTTTACAAGTACAAGGATACATATCAAAGAATAGAGTCCAATAGATAGCACTAGAAATATGTTTTAAACACAACTTTCTTCTTCTCTTCAATTTTTTCCCATGGCATTAAATACTAAGGCTCTGTTTGGATACAGAAATGGTTTCATTTCATCTCATCATTACAACTTTTTCAAATTTTCACACAAAATATAATAAACAATTCAACTTTTTTCAAATTCCAAAACAATAATAATATTAAAAAATAATATTCTAATAATATTTTATTCAACTCATCTAAAACTATCTCATCCCATCTCATCTCATCTCACTATCCAAACGAGCCCAAGTAGTCCTTAACCCTAACTTGGAATAAATTGTAGATTCCATATTGTAGATTCCATAAGCCTCTATTGACTGGCATACATAACTTTTTTCGCAACTACAACAGATCATTGATTTATTTATAAAACAATAATAGCCAAAACCACCAACTTTTGGTGATCTCGACATTACTGTATTGATCAGGTGTCCATAATGCCGACTTGGACTAGCCAAATACAGAAACTTGGTTCAAGGCAGGATAAAAATGACCGAGGTGGTCAGAAGGAGGAATTAAGCATTCCTCCTAAAAATCATAAAAGAAACTATTTACATGATCATTTATTCCCTATTGTTGCTTTGTTTCTGTTTCTTACAGTAACAAGGCAATAAGGGGGTTCAATTTTTAATTGGCATTTAATACCTTTTGCACCATTAGGTTCTTCCCATTTGGAAGTGCGAGTTCCATCAAACGCTGATGTCGCCTGAAATTTATGAATGATAGTCAAATGGAGATGCATTTGAGGTGCACACTCTATATATTCTCAAATCAGTAGACAGATGAAAAACACGAGAAGGGAAAGAAGAACTCACTATTCCTAAAGGAAGCTCCTCCCCACTTGCAAGGACTGAACCAGAATGCATTCTGTTTAGTTTCAGAAATGGAAATGAAAGAGAGTCTTCACCAAAGCTGTCACACTTTTCAATACTATGGACCATGTCATCCAAAGCATCCAATACAACAGGTAATGCTAATGAAGTTTTAACAGGGTCACCAGCCAGACAAATGTCAACCCTCCCATCAGGGTTCACCTTAGTCTCCAGTGAAAGAGAACCAAGTAACTCAGCAAAAGCTTGTGTACCATATGACACTGAATCTACAGAGGCCTTCCTCTTTTTGAAGGGGGAATTCTTGACATTCATGAAAATTTCTTTAAAATTCTCAAGCAATTCAATAGCTTTAAACTTGGAATGTTCTTCCTTAACAAAATGAGAAAGGACAGGATGAAATGCATTGTAAATTCTCGTCACATGTTCATCTATGCATTTACGAACTGGGCAAGAAGAACAACTTAGAGAATCGGAGCCAAATTCTAGTCTTAGCTTGCGCCATTCTTCGTCTCCACTTTGCCTCCCAGGTAACAAGATTGAGGTATCATCGGTAGAATAGATCTCTCTCTCAAGCGCTTCTCTTTCCTTCTTGTCACGGCCATCAAGTTCAGAAAGCACCTGAGATGAGAAACCTCTCCTACATTCTTGTGTTAAAGTTGTAAGGACAGCTGACAAAGCAGGTTCTGAAGTAATATTTCGTCGGGTGAGAACCTGTGAATTTAGACAACTGTTCCTCATCAACTCAACCTAATAGTGTGTGATGTGTGAAAGTGGTGATCGTGTTTTTCTTTTTATAAATATAAAAAGTTGCATCCATGAAAATCTAGATGATGAGAAATGCCACCACTACTCTTACGATTACCTCATGCCACTTCCTTGTGTAGCGTTTAGTAACATCATAAACTCCATCTTTTGCAATGGCTATTGCATAATTTAATTTCTTGTTCCACCTACAAGAAGGCATCTGTTTTCAGTTAATATGAACAAAGGAGGACATAACAGCCCATCCAGTGTCACAACACGAGATAAAAAAAGTAATGTGGGTTAGGAAATTTAAAACTACCCCTTTTCATATAACAATGGTTTGTCATATACTCCTTCACAAGGATCAAGATGCATCCACCTGAATAATCATGTGTAAGAATCCATTCACTAGAAAAGAATAAATAGCACCGATTTGTAATAAAATCTACCTTCCTAGAAATTGTGAGAAGCACTCTGTCCAGACATGATCAGTAAAATCCACGATCTGAAAATGAAATGACATTGCGTAAGAAACTAATAGTGTCCCTAGAATATAATTCTTCAATACAAAATACAATTAAAAGTCCGTGAAGCATTCTTTTCAAGTTGATAGTCCATGAAGGATTAAGATCATAATCCTGTATGTGTTTTAGAGATTAGATAAGTGTTGGATGTGTGATAGTTTGTATCTTTGTCATTTTTGTACAACGTATTTCAGAGATTCTTAATTAAGAGTGCTATTATCATATATTAAATGATTTAATCTCTGGAAATAACTCACCATTCCACAAAACCTTGGCTCTGACACCAATTTGCCTGCTGCTTCCCCACAAAGAGGATACATCATTTTTACAGCAAAGTTGCATTCCAATAAGTTGTTAGGTACTTTATTAACATTAGTTGTGGGCCGGCGCAATGCCAAGTTGATTGTGGAGTAAACTGAATGTGACCTTTTTCAATTACTGATTGTAATAGATTTGATAAAGCACAAAAATTTGTATGTAAAAGAAGTGGAAATGTTAGGTCTTTAAAATTGCTAGTATTTATTAACATGACCTTTCAAATTAGGTTAAATTTAAATTGCCAAATTTATGGAAATTAAACATAAAAATTGGAGGACGTTGCTCAACAAAATAAGGAACCTGCTTTGAAAATTGTGTTATAAATGTTGACAATTGACTAACCAGGCGAGACTCATAGCCAAAAGCTCGACAATAAAGTGTAAAGCAATTGGCCCACTCCCCGCAGCGGCCCCTTCTTGTTTCCACAAGCTGCATATAGGAAAGGGAGAGAATAAAAAAATATGAATACAGCATAGCATCTACCAGGGTCAACAGATTAAAAAGCACCTTCAATGGATCATTGTAGCGAGGGAAACGAGTGATTCTTGAGCAAAACTTGCAGCTGGGTAAAAAGTGGTACATAATGGAGTAGACAATCAAGTCAATTGTTAGCAAAGGAAGAAAACATAAGCAAAGACAAAAGGCAGAAATCCATTTCTGATAGACAAATTACCAACTACTGAACTTAAAAAGATTGTATAAGCAGGGAAGAAGAATTAAACAATCGATGAAATGATTGCAAAAAGTTTTCCAAATCCTTGGACAAACATAATTAGAAACACTACCCTTTGTTTAACACTACATTTACAGGCTAAGACTGAATTAAAGAACTTCAAGAAACAGCAACGGTACAATTTTGATGGAATAGGAACAGCAAATCAATTGTAACATGAGATGCAAAGGAAAATATTAGTCACAAACAATACAAGTAGCAAAAATCTGAAAACTCTCTCCAAACGAAAATCTTTCTACTGGTTCAGCTCTTCTTATAGAAGAAAAAGAAAAGAAGAGGGGGAGACTCAGCCAATAGGTTCACTCATTATTGACACAAGAATGGTTAATGTACTATTCAGCTTGATTCATCTCAATATGTACGGACAAGATGGTAACCATAGTGACATTAGCATATAGATGCCACTAAAAAGAACATCAAAATACGAGAAGTAGAAATCCAATGCTTTAACATGAAAATATTCCCAAGAGAAAAGCACAAAGTGAAGTAATAACAAGTTTAAGTCCAAGATTGGAAATCCATTAATCGTTGGTATCTGGTTGGCGAGTAAGGAAACATAAATCAAGTGTAACATGTGATCTCATTAGACTATTTAGAAGTAGATATTATAAATAAGCAGATTCTCCAGTAATACCGATAGAGCTCAACTCGAGATGCTCCATATTGAATTTCTGAAGAAAGTGGAGAGCCCATGCCATTACTCATTGTTTCATTGCCGCAACCATCACAAGGAGGTGCATTTACCCACCTACAATTATAGAACACATGTTAAACACACAAGGTTTAGCCTGTCAGCCATCCACAGTGAAAGAGAACAAAATTCAGCCAAACTTGAATGTAAAATAAACTGCATATCCACAGAAAAATTCTCCAGCAAAGAAAATGTGATAAGCACAACAAATAACAACAAATTTATCATTCTCAAGGATCTTCAATTCCCCAATAGCAATGATTTTCACAAATTTAGCATGATGATAAACTTCCACAAAGGTACATGAAAGGAATTCTGCATATCCGCATCTAGACCAAATAAAACCTCAAAGTTTAAAACCTAAGGTGCGGATAGTGAGTTGAGATGAAAGTTGAAAGTTGAAAAAAATATTATTAAAATATTATTTTTTAATATTATTATTATTTTGGAATTTAAAAAAGTTGAATTGTTTATTATATTTTGTATGGGAACTTGGGAAAGTTGTAATGATGTGATGTGATGAGATGAGATAAAACACTTCCACTACCCAAATGGGGCCTAATTCATAATGATGCTTCTTTCTTAAACATAAATAAAGTGATTCCATTAATAAACCGGTGAAAATAAGCTAAAGAAGTCTTTTAAGAATAATTCAAATTGGGCCAGGCAATGCCCCACTTGCTTCCCTGTTATAAAGCAATTTCAAATTGATTTTAACATCTCCGCCAAGCACCCGATATTCCAGATGATTCTCAACCACCGGACCAATTCATATAAGTTTATCAAGCAACAAAAATGTCTAAGCCATTCCAAATATCCTCAAGTCTGAAGTAGCTTCAATAACTTCAAACCCTGATCTAAGATGATGGTTTAATTCATTCTTCTTTGATGGAAGTTTAGCAATTTAACTTTACATATTGTCACATGCCACTAGAATTTGCTCATCTCTTGAACCTAATTAAAACTCAACCTTTTTTTGGAAATAAAAAATAACATGCGCGTCTATTAACTATATCCACTCACTGAAAACCTAGATGTCACCCATTGAATTCAGTACCCTCATTGCATACAATTTAGAACAAAAAGATCAAGGGAATAAAGTTAGCCAAGAAGACATCAAGGATTGAGCACATTTTTTTTGTTGGAGATCAACATCTAAGCACGAAAAAAAATCCAACAGGCTGGATTATGAAATTTAAAATATTTTTTTTATAGGTAATCAAGAAGCTTTATTCACAAGAGAAGGCAAAGCCCAATTACACAAGATGTATACATGAGAAAAACCTAACTAGGGTTACAACCGAAAGTAGAAAATCATAGACATTTAGTCCATTAAAATCAATGGCCTCGACCATAAAACAATGTTTAAAAAAAGATCGCTTTAAGCTCATCCATTGCTCTCTCGCAATCCTCAAAGCTTCTATCATTTCTCTCCTGCCAAATACACTAACACATACATATGGGAGCCATTCTCAAGATTGCTGCCACATGTGGATTACCTCGGAGGCCTCTCCAGCTTACTAGGAAATCCGCATGACCCATGATAGTCCAATTCCCACAAAAAATTCATCCCACATGGTCCTGGCCACCTCACAATGTAAAAACAAATGATCTACCGATTCAAAATTATTCTTACACATGCAACACCAGTCCAACCCCATTACCCAAATTTTCCTCAGATTATTTGTGGTAAGAATCTTACCCAAGGATGTCGTCCAAACAAGAAAAGCTGCTTTTAAACTTTCATTTGCCATATATTCTGCCATGGAAAATTGGTCATTCCTGAGCTCATTAAAACTTGGTGGAACGATCTGACTGTGAATCTACCTTTCTTGGAGGGGCTCCAATCATCTTATCTATAGTACCCTTGGTATATGGAATACAATCACGCATAGAACTCTATGATAGCCTCCAACTCCCAATCTTGGGCTACCCTAATGAAGTATACATTCCATTGGGGGGAGCCACTAGAGAAGACCAAAAGGTCAGCTATCGCTGCATCCTTTGCTTGTGCAAGCTCAAAAAGGGTAGGGAAAGTGTCTTGGAGGCTTTGTTCACCATACCATTTGTCATACCAAAATCTAACATGAGGACCATCACGCACCACAATGTGTGCATGTCTCCGAAAGATCTCCCATCCTCATTTGAGCATCATCCTCCACAAGCCTCACCAAACTTCGAATCTATAACACACTTCCATAAAGCCCCCCTTTCATGTTGGTACCGCCACAACCATTTGCCCAACAAAAGTTGGTTGAACTTCATCAAATTACGGATCCCCAATCCACTCCCAAAAATTGGTGTACAAACAATTGACCAATTTACCAAATGAAGTTCCCCTACCTCACTCCACAAAAAATGTCGTTGTAGTTTTTCAATACAGTTGGCAACCTTTGTGGAGGAACAAGGACACAAAATAGGTGGGTAGGTTAGAAAGAGTACTTTTAATCAAAATGAGCCTACCACCTTTAGACAAGTACAGCCTCTTCCAAGAAGCCAATTTGCACTCCACCTTTTAAAGGAAGCACCCAGTGGTAAGCCAAGATACTTAATGGGTAAAGAAGATACCTTACATCCAAGAGAGAGGCTAGAATCACCGCATCGAGGACAACCCTCACTAGCACCAATTCAAACTTTGAGATATTAACTCTCAAACCCGAGATAGCTTCAAAACAAAAGAGAGTCCTCAAAGATTGGATATGCCCGAGATTTTCATTACAAAAGATGAGAGTATTGTCAACAAAAAGTATATGAGAAATATCAATAGAACCATAATCACCATTCCCCACCAAGAAACCATAGAGAGAAACACCTTCCACAAGATCCAAAATCATCTTATTGAGAGCTACCATGATGATTATAAGAAGCAATGGAGAGTGCAAGCCCCCTTGTCTCAAACCACGGTAGGAGTCGAAAAAACCCACCAGTGAACCATTCACCAAGATAGAAAAGCGAACTGTAGAGACACAATACGCTACCCAAGCACACCACTTCTCCCCAAAGCCACTTCTTGCAAGTAAATAAAGTACAAAGTTCCAGTTGACGTGACCATAAGCTTTCTCCATGTCTAATTTGCAAAGTAACCCAGGTTCTCTAGATTTGAGTCATCCAAAACTTCATTTGCAATTAGAACTCAATCTAGAATTTGTTTACCTGCATTTTGGGGCTTCAAAATTAACTTCTCCATCGCCGTACTCAATCTATTCCCTACCACTTTAGCAATTATCTTGTAGACCCCATTCACAAGGCTAATGGGACGATAGTCTCTAATATCCACGGACCCCATCTTTTTGGGAATAAGGGCTAAAAAAATGGCATTAAGACTTTTTTCAAATCTGTCATTAGCATGAAATTCTTGAAATACCTCATAAGGTTACCCCTTGACCACTTCCCAACAAGCTTGAAATACCCTCATACCCTCATAAGGTTAGAGCTGGCATGGGTTATGTCTGCAATAGTAGTGGAGCTTCAGGCATGTTGGTCGAACCTTGGTGGTCTTCCACAAATCTCAGCCGTGTGGAAAATGATTCCTATATGTATTCTTTGGTGTATTTGGCAGGAGTGAAATGACCAGATATTTGAAGATCGGGAACGCACCTTGGAGGGGATTAGATTGCTTATTGTTAGCACTTTATTTTCTTGGGCCAGATCTGTAGACTTTAATAGCCTTGATTTTCATGACTTTCTCTTTTCTATTTCTACTAGCTAACTATGCCTATTCTATTAATATATTATAATCATTTATTTATCAAAAAAAAGGCTAGGAAAAAGCCCATGGTAAAACCGTCAAAGCCTAGAGCCTTATCACTAGCCATGACACGGTTACTTTGCACACTTCATCTTCTTCGAAAGGCCTCTCGAGTCACCCTGCAAACTGTTGGTCTAATGATGCAAAAGTTAATCCATTCACTTTTGGCCATGCTTGTTGTTCAGGGAGGAGGTGTACTGTACGATGCGGTTCTTGATGACTAACTGATCCAAAGAAATTGCTCCATCTACCATCAACATATGGATAGTGGTGGTATGCTTACATGATGGTGTGAGTCACAATTTCCGGATGTTGCTCAAAAAATTAAAAATATTAAGGAGTGCATGATGGTGGCTTCATATTGAGTTCCCTAAAGTCTAGCAATTTTTTGTTGCTAAGCAAGGTTTAAGATTTTTTATTTAAATTTAGGCCATACCCTATTCACAAAACTGGGAATATATGGCAGAAGGGAGAAAACATTTCATAAAAAGTCAAACCGGGAAAGCTAGTCTTGGGATTGCTGTTTTATACTACCGACGCTCTTCTTATGAAAGTGGAGGCTTTACTCGAACAAGTCTGTTAAAGTCTCCTTTGCTATGACAATTGCTGACAAGAAAGTAACCCCATCATTCTAAGTTTTCCCCCTTTGTTCAGTTCTAGGAATACTTCTTGTATCTGACTTTTAGTTGTTTCTAACATCCTGTATTATGTATCTGACTTTTAGTTGTTCTAACATCCTGTATTATTTATCTCCTACACTGTAGTCTGGGAGAACTCCTACATGCCCCCTCATTGCTATTTACATTAAATGGGGAAGGACTAATCTTATAAATTTCCTTTCTTTTCTTTTTTTCTTTCCTTCCTTTTTTCATCGTCATGCCCATTGAAGATAAAAATAAAATAAAGGTTAATTGTCTGATAGAGTTCTGAAAACAATTAGCCCACCTAGACTACTAGTGTGATGTTAAAATATCATAAGATACTACTTGTGCACCCACGTAACACGTGGGAAAAATTATTTTTTTTTTAGCTATGTTCTAATTTTTTTTTATTATTATTATTATTCTTCTTATAATCTGATCGTGGAGTAGTCTGAATACAACCTTCTTTGATTACTAACTGTAATAAATTAAATATAGAGGAAATAAGACAAAGGGTTACAGAGGAAAGAAATGTAAGTGATTCAAACCTTTAAAATTTCAAATTCCAAAATTTTTATTGACATAACCTTTTAAATTATTTTAAGCTTAAATTACTAAACTTAAGCTCATTTGACAGAAGAGTGGATCACGTGGCTGGACAAGAGCAAAGCTCCTGCTTCACAAATATGTGTTATTTTATTTTTATAATTTGATTGTAGAGTAGTTTGAATGCAGCCTTCTTCTCTATTACTAACTGTAATAAATTAAATACAGAAAAAAGAAGACAGAGTTATAGAGGAAATTAAGTGCATAATATTTATTGATTGACCTTTCTAATTATTTTAAACTTAAATCATCAAACTATGACCATTTAACACAAGAAGGGATGACAAGGCTTGACAGGAACAGAACTTCTGCTTTGAAAATTATATGTAATTGATAGATGTTGTTGATAGTTCCACAAAACAATGAAATAACAAACTACTCCATCGGGAAGAAATTAAAATTATGATTCGCTAATTGATGAAAATTTTGCAGTTTTCTTCTTCTCTTCTCTTTTGTTGTTTTTTTTTTTTATTTTTTATGTGTTTTTCTTTATCTGCACTATAGAAAATGATTGCAGTGTTCAATATATTAGGGTGGAAGTCCAATGGCATATGAAGAAAAGAAATGAAAAACACCTGAAGGATTGTTTGAACCAGGAAAGCAGCTGCAGCAGGAAGGCATGATCTTGTTCGATTTTTGATGGTTTAAAGTTCCCCTCCTAAAAACAAGTTATATCAAATTTACCAATACAAGAGCCTTTTTGCAAAGTGCAACCATTTACATATAGCTATTGACCAATACAGTCTTCACAACAAAATGCTATATTATTCTGTACCAAAAATAATGTAACTGCAGCAAGATTGCAAATAAGAATTATCCAAGAAAATCCAAGCAAAAAAGGGGAAATAAAAAAAAATATGAAATAAATAATAAATAAATAAAGAGAAAGCAAAGAATTCAAAGGATCTACAGAAATGTCTAACTAAAGGGAGTGTAATAATGATAGAAAGATTCAGTATGATGTACTTTGTAAAGTACACCTCGGAAGGAAACCTTTGTACCACTTTTCCCAACAACTTTTTTGATAAGTACTTTTCCCAACAATTTGACATTTACATACTTCAAAGCATCAAATCGGCAAAGATTTAATGTGGTCTACATCTTATTATTCATATAAACACGAGCATCAGAGTAATAGAAACATGTTTTGGATTCATAAGCAGAGCACACTACTCTTGGTGGGTGATGTCATTGACTTCAACTAGTGATCTCACTTAGTTATTGTCTAACATAGGCTCAAGTATTGTCTGGCAACCCAATGCGTCTAAAAACAGGCTCGGCTATTTTAATATTAAAATATTAAAGGATACCTGTTCTTACCTTGGCCAGAGAAACCAATGCTTTTTCCTCAAGCTCGTCTACAGGAACTGTCTTCCAAGCAGCTTCCTGGCACACTGGGTCCTCGTACTACAACACCAACAGTATAAATACATAATAAAAAAATAAATTAGTTTTTCTTAAAGAACAGCATATCCGTTTAAGCTATCAAGTAAAATCAACTGGAAAAAAATAATAAAATTTAAAAAAAAAAAAAAAAAAAAAGGTCCTACTCGCAAGCTGGAAAAATTTGATTTGCAAGATTCTTTAAATTTTCCTTACAAATAAAATCATGCCATGCCATTACCGTGGATGAGCAATGATAAGAATTCCCACGAATTTTTTTTATTTTCTCTCCGTAGAGTTTTACCATGGGTGAACCCTTCTGGTGATCTACACTGGAATCATCATCCCATTAGCTTTTACTGGGTCTGCAATATTTCTGGTTTAAGATGGGCTATTTAAAGCACTTATTAATAGAAACCAAGGTAGGTTACGAAGGAGTTGGTATTCGGCCTTTCTAGCGATTGTTGGCTGGCAAACACAGCGGAAGAATGCTCCCTTTCGGAGGGAAGGAAGGATTTTTTCAAGACTGTTCAGGTGGGATCTTTGGCAATAGCTGCTCACCGGCATTCTAATGCCTTTGGACGCTACTTGGAAGTCATTGAATATGGTGGTAATGAGCGTCAAGGCCTGCTTGTGTTCCCAGTAGGGACGAAAGGACGGGTGGAAAAATCTGTCCATAGAGATGAAGCATGCTCTATCTTCCCTCTCCAAGGTTCCAATGGTGGGAAAGGAAAAGTGGTGGGTGATCAAACTCGTACGCTGAGGCTACATTGGGTGGTAGAGTAGGAAGTAGGGGTGTGGTGCATCGTGGTACCGAACAGGCTATGGTGTCACAAAATGGAGAAAATGACAAAAAGAAATGTGATAGTAGGGGAGTGTTCTCTGGCAAGGAAGGTTGGTCGAAACTCTGTACCTGAAATAGTTGGAGGTGGTCTGTCCGATGCCTATGCAGAAGAAAGTGAGAATCAGAAGGTACTCTTTGGGCTGAAGGAGGAGCTGGTTGGCGTGAAGGAGGAGCTCTGCTGTTTGAAGAAGGCTGTCAAAGCACTTATAGGCAGTGTGGACTAGGATTTAACTCCTAGGCTGGGCTTGGGCTTGGGCCTGGGCCTGGGCCTGGGCCAATCTGGGTCTGGATCAAGGCTGAAATTAAGATTGGATAAACGTAAAACGAAGATGGGTGTGGGCTTCAGCCAGACATGCCAAGCCCAACCCAAAATGAGCTTGCGTCTCAAAAGGACTGGGCCTTCCTTTGAAAAGGGCTCCATATCCTCAGTTGGGCCCAGCAAGACGTCAGCCCAACAATGGAAGCAGCCCAACAACAGCCAGCGAGGGACTATTCCTTCGCCGGCAACAGCCCAACACCAACGGCTCATCGCCGGCAACTTCAGGGGCTAACTTGGGTAACCCCTGCACTAGAAATATTGCGCTGAAAGTGAGTTTGCGACCTGAGGAGGCTATGTAGCTAGATCCCGTGACCTAAGGAGGCTATGTAGCTAGATCCCGTGTCATCAAGAGGGCCAATGGTCAATGGAGAGGCACAGAAGGTTGTCACGGACCTGTCTGGGTTGCCTCCCGCCATCACGGCCGTGAAAGTGACGTCACCGGCACAGACTATTGTTGAGTTACAGCAAGATTCTATAGAGGAGAGTATGGGAGCATTGCTAGGAGGGTTGCAACACTGTGAGAATTCACAGAACATGCTAGCGGCAACCTCTGGGTTGATGGAACTTTCCTTGACTGCCCAAAAACTGATAAAGGTACCGAATCCTCTGTTAGTTGCCCAAAAATCCCTATCTGTTGACCCTGACAATGCGGGATGCTTGGGTAACTCAGAGGAAGTTGCTATGGAAGGGGCTCTGGTAGTATTTGAGTCTACAAATGGAGAGGATGCAGCGAGGGGCAGGTTCTCTGTTGAGGGGACAGAACCTACTCCATTGAACTCGTTTAATCAATTGGGTAATTCAAAAAGCCATGGAGATCAAACATTGTGTTGGGATTACATGCTAGGGTTTTGAAGATGAATTTTTGCAATTACTCACAGCTATTGAAGCAGGACATGCACAAGCCAAAGTTGATCCCTCTCTTAATTTGGATAAAAAAGAGAAAGAGAATTCAAGAGGCTTACATGGGCAATGAAAGATGAGGGAAGGGAGGGGAGCGGAGCGGAGCTCTAACCAAGAGTGTCTTAAGGGAAGGGCAACAACGGGTCTGATATGAACCCAAAAATTATATCTTGGAACGTAAGGGGGCTGACGAGCAGGCCAAACGGCTCCAAGTCAGAAACTTACTTCGACAGTGGCATCACTGTTTACAGGAGACCAAGTTAGAATTAATTACAAGGCAAATAGTCCGAAATTTGTGGAGAGGGTATCATGTCAAGTGGTCGTATATGCCTTCAAAGGGAGCATCAGGTGGTGTACTTAACATGTTCGATAAAATGGTGGTGGAAAGATTAGAGGAATGTCTGGGTGATTTCACTGTGGCTTGCTCTTTTGTAAATATAGAAGATGGGTTCTGATGGGCATTTGCAGGAGTTTATGGCCCTAATATTGATGCGGAAAGAAGATCATCGTGGGAAGAATTGGTGGGGCTTCTTAGTTGGTAGGAATTACCAAGTTGTATAGGGGTGATTACAATGTATCTCGTTTCCTGAGTGAAAGGTCAGGTACGTCCTACATCACACCCATTATGAGTAAATTTTCTTATTTCACTTTAGAACAGGTGCTTATGGATATCCCACTAACGGGAGGCACGTTTACTTGGTCCAGCACTAGACCCATATTAGTCGAGAATTGATAGATTTTTGCTAACTCCAGAATGGGAGTTACATTTTCCTACTGTAACTATTTTTTTGATGTAACTCAAAGATGACTACCTAGAGTATGCTTTGATCATTTCTCTATCCTCTTGGACTCTGGAGCAAAAGGTATTTTAAATTCGAAAATATGTGACTTCAATCTGACAATTTTGTAGATAGGGTCGAGCAATGGTGGTCCTCTTATGATTTCCAAGACTCTCCAAGCTTCATATTGACAAGAAAGTTACAGGCGCTGAAACACAATTTGAAGCAATGTTTTGAAGAAGTGTTTGGCAATGTATTACTACAGCGACGCTCCCTTCTGGAGGAATTACAGGGTTTGGAGGGTGAGGAGGAGGCAAGAACTCTCTGAATCTGAAAAAACTCGCAAGCATCAAGTAGTCATTGAACTTGAACAAGTATTATTGATGAAAGACATCTCTTGGAGACATAAATCAAAGGCACCATGACTCAAGGAGGGAGACAAGTGCATTTCATAGGGTGGCTAATTCGCATCGAAGGAACAACGCTATTGATACATTGATGGTAGATGGAGCAATTTCTTTAGATCAATCAAGTATCAAGGACCATATTGTATAGTATTACGAACATCCTAGCCGAACAACAACCATAGAGACCGATAATAGATGGGTTGACTTTCTCAACACTAGATCAACAATGTGCAGGGTGGCTCGAGAGGCCCTCTGAAAAAGAAGAGGTACGCAAAGTTGTTCAAGGCATGGCTAGTGACAAGGCCCCAGGCCTTGATGGTTTTACCATGGGTTTTTTCCAAACCTGTTGGGAAGTGATCAAGGGTGACCTTATGCGGGTATTTCAAGAGTTTCATACGTATGCTAGGTTTGAAAAAAGTCTCACTGCTACGTTTCTAGCACTCATTCCCAAAAAGGTGGGGTCAATGGATGTTCGAGACTATCGTCCCATTAGCCTTGTGAATGGGCTCTACAAGATTCTTTCAAAAGTGCTAGTGAATCGATTGAGTACGGTGAAGGAGAAGTTAATCTCGAAACCACAAAACGCATTTGTCAAAGGCAGACAAATTCTAGATTTGGTTCTAATTGCAAATGAAGTGCTAGACGGATGACTCAAATCTCGAGAACCTGAGCTACTTTGCAAACTAGATATGGAAAAAGCCTATGATCATGTTAATTGGAAATTCTTGCTTTATTTACTTGCAAGATTCGGTTTTGGAGAGAAATAGTTGAAATGGGTAGAGTTTTGTATCTCAACAGTTCGTTTCTCTATCTTGGTGAATGGTTCACTAGTGGGTTTCTTTGACTCCTCCTATAGTTTGAGACAAGGAGATCCGCTCCCTCCCCTACTCTTTCTATTTGTTGTTGTGATTGAAAAAGTGGAGCGCAGGTTGGCATCTTGGAAGAGGTTGTATCTATCGAAAGGCGGTAGGCTCACGTTGACTAAAAGTACTCTTTCTAACTTCTCCACCTATTTTTGTCATTGTTCCCGTTCCAAGCTAAGATTGTCAATCGTATTGGGAAGCTACAACGGGATTTTTTGTGGACTGGTTTAGGGGAGGAGTTCAAGCTCCATTTGGTCAATTGGTCCATGGTTTGCACTCCATTTTCTGGGGGTGTATTTGGGATTCTTAACTTGATGAAATTCAACCAAACTCTATTGGGTAAATGCTTGTGGCGGTACCAACATGAAAGGGGGGCCATGTGGAAGTCCGTCATTGATGTGTAGGTTGGGGAAGCATGGGTTGATCGGTGCTCGAATGAGGGTTTGTGGAAATACATTAGGAAGGGTTGGGAGACCTTTACGAGACATACACATACTGTAGTGGGTGATGGCTCTTTTGTTAGATTTTGGCATGATAAATGGTGCGGTGAACGAAGTCTCCAAGACACTTTCCCCGCCATATTAGAGCTTGCACAAGCAAATGATACATCAATAGCAGATCTCTTGGCTTTTTCTAATGGCTCCCCTCACTAGAATGTTGATTTCACTAGAGCAGCCCAAGACATGGGTGATGCCTATGAAAGTAGTGGATCTACTTGTGTGTTGGATTGGGCTTCAAAGCTCTCTTCAAGAGACTGATGTGTGCAAGATGGTTCCTTTGTGTCTTATGTGGCGTATTTGGTGGGAAAGGAGCGAGCGATGCTTTAATAATAAGGAGTGCACTATGGAGGAAATATGAAAATTCTTTGTGTTCTCTTTATTTCAATGGTTTTCGGCTATAGAGTTTAATGAAGTTTCAGCTCATGATTTTCTATTTTCGTTTTCTTCTTTATAGAATGTAATTAGGTGTTTTCTTTTGTATACTTCCTATAGGCATGGGTTTCGCCTATTTCATAAAATTCTTTTGTATAATACTTCAATGAATAAAATTCTTTCTTATCAAAAAATATATATTTAAAGACTTTGAATTCTGTTTTTTTTTTTTTTTTCCTCTTGCATATGTTTTTGTTTTCATGGCAACCAAATAAGCAGATAATGACGAAAATGAGAACTGAAGTATACCATACCCGAAGTGAGAAACCACTGAAAATGCAATTACCTTGCTAACTTGAGCAACATAAGGCAGTATTCTCTGCTTGAACTTTCCGTTATCCTCCGCCGCAACATACTGTTGAAGCAAGAGCGCCTCTTCCTCCGCCTAAAATTACCAAAAAAGCACAAGCATTTTCAAGCACATTAAAAACACTTCCGAAGTTCCATTAACCAAAAAGAAAAGCTTAAATTCAACCAAATTAAAGGACGAGCCTGCAACATCCTAGCCAATTGCTCATCGGACACGAACAATTCGGCGTCGTTTCGCGCACTGTCACTGATTGATTCGCTAAGCCTCTGTTCTTGGACTTCATCGTTAATCGACACCAAAAGAAGTTTCTCCGAAATGGAAATGAGATCGGAGTCTTCCACTACGACACGGTCGTCATGGGCGCCAATTATCTGCAAAGAAAATGCCTCATAAAAAACACAAAAGAGCCGGAAATTCTCAATCCATCCATTCTTATTAAGAGATGACAAAAAGAACCTTTTGCTCGTCGGGGGGAACTGAGGTGAGAGAGAATAGTTGGAATTTGAAAACCTGTAAAGAATCACAGGTCAGACACAGACGACAGACAGTGAGCGAGCGAGAGAGAGAGAGAGAGGGAGAGAGAGAGAGAGAGAGTGACTTCGAAGCCGTCGTCGGTGTCGTAGTCAACGACGAAGTCGGAGTCGTTGTGGCGGACTTGGAATTTCCGAGCAACCATTTTCTTTCTGTGTATTCTCTGTAGAGGGCCAATAACTTGGAGCAAAAGAAAATTTTCCGTGTATTTTCTGTAGTGGGGGCAAGAACTTGGTGGAAAAACAAAAGGAAAAGTCTGCCTTTTTTAAAAAAAATTATAAAGGCCTCATTTATTTTTTAGAGACAAGATGATGTAAATAAAATGAGATGATGTAAATAAAAATTAAAAATTAAATAAAATATTATTAAAATATATTATTTTAATATTATTTTTAATTTAAAATTTAAAAAAATTAAATAATTTATTTTATTTTATATAGAAATTTAAAAAAATTATAATAATTAAATCAATTGAAAATTTTTATGAAAATAAACAAGACATTAATCCTGTTTAAATAGTGAAATAAGATCAAATGATTTTAATTAAAAGTTGAATAAAATATTATTATAATATTATTTTTTAATATTATTATTATTTTAAATTAAAAAAATTATAATAATAAAATGAGATAAATTAAATTAAAATGATTTTTCAGTTAAAACGGAATTTTATTATAATATATTTTTAAAACATTTAAAAAACTTTAAAATAAAATAAAATATACAATTTGTCACATTCCGGAGAGAGGAAAATAACATTTTCCGTTGAAAAGAGAGAATGCAGAGGGCCAAGAACTTTTACAAACTTCCGCGTATATTCTATCTTTTCTTCAATTTTATAGAGTTTTTGGATTAGTGCGGTCAAGTCAATTTTCTAATAATTTTAATTGTTAAATAAATATTTTAAGATTTATTTTATTGACTCTCTTCTATTTTAAGAGTGAAATCTAAAAATTTTTATCTTTATTGAATAATGTTATTATGCCACATTATTTTATTCCTTCAATTTGATTGTTCATACATTTATTTATTTTTTAATTTTTTTTTATTTATTAGTTAAATAAGTGACTATTAGTGTATTGATATATTTTTTTATTTTTAAAAAATATTTAAATATATTAAAAAATAAAAAATAAAATTTATATTAATAGATATGTCCAACAGTTAAAACTAGGCGGTATACTAACAGTACCCATCTTTATTTTATACCTTCCTTTTGGACAGTTGGAAAAGTAAAAGATTTATATGTTTTTTAAAATGAGAGGTTGGTAAAAAGATGTTACATAAGTTCAAGGGCGCAGTGAATAGGGGTGAAAAAAAAAAAAAAAAAAGGGTTTGATCTAATACCAAATTGGTCTTGTCTAATATAGGTTTTATTTTTTTCAAAATAAGTTAAAATCGGTTCAGTTATGATTTTTTTTTTCTAATACTAGATCAAACTGAACCAAATCAGTTCACATATATATATTTTTAAATTTATATATTGTATAAAATATTTTTTATATGATATATAATATATAATTATATATAAAATAATTTTATATTTTATGATAAATTATTAATTAATATAATATTAAATTTTAAAATCTTATATAAATAACTATATATTATCACTATTATCTATTGTATTAATAGTTATACTAATATTATATCACTATATATTATAATATACTATAATATATATACTATATAATATATTAGAAAAACTAGATCTGAACCGGTAAAACTGTAAGTACCGGTTTAGGATTGTAACCAGTGCGGTATCAGTTTTTTAAATCTCAAAACCGATATATACTCGTTCGATTCTAAAATATGTCTAAAATCGGATCGAACCCGACTAGTTACACTCTTAATCGTGAAAAATGTCTAGTCACATAGATATCTTACAAAAATGTCTTTTCTATATCATCTCGTTTCGTTTGAGAGGGTAAAGGAATAGATGTCTACGACTTACTCCTTAGGAGTAAGAGTGAATTTAGTCACTTTATACAATGGTTGATCGCATGGGAGCGGATGGAGGATCTGGAGGACATCTTGGTCCAGCTCTAATTAACGGGAGAGGAGCATTCATCTATAGAGTTAGACAGTAGAATACTAGAAGAATGCAAAGAAAGGGTAATGAAAGTTTGATGGGAAAGGTGTGCTCGGAACGACCTATCGGCAAAGACGTCATATGCTCTACGATGGCAAAAGTATGGAAGGTGAGCAAATTGGTTTCTTTCCTAGAGCTTAGGCCAAATGTGTTCATCATCACGTCAGCAACTCATGCGGACAAATAGAGATTGATGTCAGGGAGACCTTGGCTTTTCAACAACAACTTATTTATCCTACAACCATTTGATGGTTTTAACCAATCACACAAGTTGAATTTCAATTTTGAATCTTTCCAAGTCCAAATGCACAATCTACCTCTGGCATGTATGAATCGAGAATGTTCGAAACAAATTGGAGGCACGATTAGTAGGGTGGTCGAGGTACATGTACAAGAGAATGGTGCCAAGTGGAAAAATTATCTACGAGTTAAAATAGAATTGAATCTGTCAAAAGTCATTGAAAGAGATAGAACTATTAATGTGCAAGAAAATCGATTGTGGGTTCCTCTGAAGTATGAAAAAATACCATGAATGTGCTTCAAATGTGGTTTGATAATACACTGTTCAGGGATGTTTCAACAATGATTATCATATGTCTCAGACTACTAAAGTAGCTAATTAGTTTGGACCGTGGTTGCGTGCAAATCCAAGCATGCGTAAAAGAAATTTAACAAGACAAACAAACCTTGAGAACAAAAGCTTCACACTGAAAGAGGAAGCAATTCCGGTACTGGTACCAGTCCAATGGCGGTCGTCGACAACGTGAGTGAAACGAGATATGGTAAGAGCAAAGATGGAGGAGAAAACTTATATTTTGAACAAATATGAAAGAGCATCTAGCCAAGTTTTGAACAAGCAAAAAACTTAAATTTTTTTTCAACTCTAATACAAGAGCAGCTAATAAGAACCAGATAATACAAGAAGCAAGAGCAACAGTCTGTGGAAGTCATGAAAAGTATTTGAGGGCTTCCATCAATGTGGAGGAATCCAAATATAACACTTTTAGATGTATTAAGGAAAGAGTGTCAAGAAGATTAAGAACTAGAAGAATAACTTTTTATCCAACGTTGGAAATGAGATTCTTGTCATACAGGCTATTCTTACATATTCAATAAGTGTTTTCAAACTATCAAGGAAGTTGTGTAAGGTTATTTTTGCAATGATTTCTAGATTTAGTGGGGTCACAAGCAATTGGAAAGAGAATACAGTGGAAGAATTGGTGTAAGATGAGAGAACCAAAAGCAAAATGAGACATGAGATTCTAAGATCTTAAGAGCTTTAAAACACCTATGTTAACAAAATAATGCTAGAGGATATTGCAAGACCCATACTCGATGCCTTCCAAATGTTTTGGAGAGAAATATTTTAAGAATACTTAGCTTTTGGATGCTAAACTAAATGGTGGTCCATCATTGATATGGAGGAGTGTGTGGTCTACAATTGACTTGTTGAAGGATGGATTAATATGGAGAGTCGGGGATGGGCATAAAATTAAAATATGGGGCAATAAGTGGATTCCAACACCTTCTTCATACTGTGTGCAAGCCCCCATTAAAATTCTAGATGGTGAATCAAGAGTCAAAAAGGTTATTGATGAGGAGTCTAGATGATGCAATGAATTTCTTGTTAATAATATATTTGAGAGAGCAGAACCTAAGCAAATTTGCATAATCCCAATTAGCAAAGTGGAAGCTAAGGACAAGCTTATATGGACCCACACAAAAAATAGAGTTTTTTTTTAGTAAGAAGTGCTTACAATGTAGATCTAACAAGAAGAAGGGATTTGTAGAGACAATCATCTATGGAAAAGCATGTGGAAGCTTAATGTACTAGGGGTGATGAAATATTTCCTATGGAAAGCAGGGAACAACATACTATCAACAAGGAAAAACTCTTTTTTAGAAAGATTATTGATAAGAGAAAAATTCCAAACCGGCTGGGTGATATTTCTCCTTTTACACCAACCAATAGGATCTCAATATGTATGAGACTTATGTGTTTTATGATGTGGGCTAGTTTATTGAAGCAAACTCTTCTCCTTTCTCTATGCTCTCCTGCTGCTCCCTATCTTCTTTCTGATCTCCCATTTTTCCCTTTCTCTTCTCTTCCCAGTGCCTTTTCCCTTTCTCTCCTCTCTCCCTCGTGCCCTTTCATCTTTCTCCTCTCTCTCCCTTTGTCCAGAACTCATCTCTGTGGAGTCTAATTCATATTAAACTTCGAAGTTGGCTCTCATTGTGTAACGAGACATTATCACACAATTTTTGTAGCAAACTCCAAGACCTATTTTACTATCAAAGTTTACAGAGAAACATATATAAGACAAACTCAATACAAGTTATTCTCACTTCCCCTGAATCTATATGAATTTTCAAATAACAAGCATTCACAGAATATGATTCAAATCCCAAAGATCGGTGCTAGATGCTTCTATAGAATGGCCTAACAAATGCCTAGAATCCTCTCTTAAACTTGATGTACAAATAATATGACATTGCACCTTGAAATAAACGTTCGTGGGATGTTGAGCATATCTTTCTTGGGGATTTAGAGCTTTTTATTCAATGCAATATTAAATTTTAGTTGAAGGGCTTTCTAGCTTTCCCCTAACTTGTACCATCTTTCACCAAGAATGGTGCTGATGAGCATATGGGCACCTGCATTCCAAAATCTATAGAAAGTAAGTAAGTTGTTGTAGACAGTGGCCTTTATTCAGCTAAGGCTAATATAAGGAGAGCCGCTACCAGCCAGTGGGAATAAAAAAAAAAATGTGATACCCCGTATTTACGTGTATTTTGACTAAGTAATTATTGCATTTTTTAGTATTATGGGATTTCTTGTTTTAAATTTTAGATNCTCCACCACCCTTCGGCGACCTCACCCACCCCAGCCACCACCCCCCCCCACGCTCCTTCTTTCTCTCTTATGGCTGCGTATAGCCTGAGCGGGCTCAACACTAACTGCACTGCCCAACAACGCCACCACCATCACCATGGTAGCTTCCCCTCTTACCGCCCATCATCCCCCACCAAGCTCAGCCCCTAACTCTCTGCCTCACCAAGCCCCACGATTTTCTCCCCTTTCTGCCGCCGTCACCTGGCCACCACACCACCACCAACGACTTCCCCACCCATTGGTGACCTCCCCTATCCAATCTCATGCCCCACCGAGACCCACAGCCACCACACTCTCTCTCACTCTCCCACGACCTCTTTTCCTCAAAGTTGGCCGATCTCTTTAGTGAGCCACCACCCACGGCCACCATCAACTCTATTGACCTCTATGAGCTCCTCCATGACTAACCCAAGCCTTCTGTAGCTTCCTTTCGAAATTCCCACTTCAAGACCCACCACCGTTGCTTGGAAACCATCGCCTGCTGCTGTTATGCCAGTTTTAGTGTCACCCTCGATCTTCCAGAGTTGCATTTCGTCTTTGTAAGTAATTTTTCAAATAAATTTTTAAGATTTAAATATATTTTTGCACTAACTCATATTTACTGTGAATTAGTTGATTGTGCCGGACTGAGTTCAATGAGTAAGGGGGTCGGTTGAATTGAAGAATGGAGTTGTTTGTGAGATTGGATCATGTTGGATATTTTATATGTGGTGTGAAATGTCATGACATTTATCATGGAGTTTATGCATTTGCATGTGTTATAAATGAAAACTGGGTTTTCATGTGAGAAGGGATTTTGAGTGCTTGCGTATCACGACTCCAAGTCGAAAAGGGGCATTATCTCGGTAGAGCTCTTCTGATCAATCGGGAGTGTAATAGACTAAGTGACGTTTTCTGGATTGTCATTGGGTGACAAAGGGATCAGACAGGATAGTAACGCTCTCGTGCCGATTCCGTGGCCCCTCTTGCTAGTAGGTGTTAGAGGATGCTTAGCCATGAATGCGCTGGGCGTGAAACTGGGTATCGCTCATTACAAAGTCACTCACACGGTTGTTACCCTTGGTGTGACGAAGAGAGTTAGGGTGTGCAGATGATCCCTAGGAGATATCATGTTACATACGGTAAATGGATATTGGGCCATTTTCTGAGAAAGAATTTTATGTGAACCATTTTCTGAGAAAATGGTGGATTATTGTTTTGGGTCATTTTCGGGAAAAAATGAGTGGAATGTTTAAATGGAATGTTTTGAGCCAAAATGGGATTCTGGCATGTGTTGTAAAATATTCATTTATGAGAAAAATGATGTTTTGGGTCTAATGCATATTCCATCATATGCACGCATATTTGTTGGTTGTATTAATGCATTTTTATCTCTTGAGTTGTTTGGGTTGTTACTTACTGAGATTCATATCTCATGTGGTATTCCTTATCAGGGCATTACCATTTTATAGTACTGTAGATTTTGATGCAGATGAGGATGTGAAGCTTGAGGGATCGACTCCACCGGAGGAGTGACATGTGGTCACTTGGAATTATAGGATTTGTTTCCCACTCGTTTATGTGTTTAAGTCTTTGTATTATATTTTTCGAGATAACTATATAACTTTTTTTAAATGTTTTATTTAAGTAAATCTATCATTAAAATTCTAGTACTTAGTTGATTGACTTTCATTTATCCGTTGCGTTTTTGTTGTACATTTTTTGCCTATACACACACTTGGCACCTATCGTTGGGATGCGTGACCCGTGTTGTCAGCATTCCAATGCCACGAGTCCCGCATTTCCGTACGTGGGAGTTAGAGCGTCATAAAAAAAAATCAAATTCAAACATAACTCAATCCCATAAATCATTTTGAAAAAAAGGCAAAATGAAAGACCCAATTAATCTTTCTTTTCCTCAATTAAATGACAAAGGTTCCCACATTTTCCTAGTAGCCAAATAGAAATTAAAAGACAAAAAAATAAAGTGAAAATGATGAGTTTTAACCTCAAAGAGAGCTAAACATTCACAAGTGAATAGGGAAGTGAAGCTCTCGGCAATGGCTGCAAAGTCTCTCTCGGCAACCTCGAGGTCTCTGAAGATCTCAGTCTAGTTGAAGTGGGCAACAATCGGTGGAGAGGGCGGGAGAGAGGGGGGTTTTGAAGGAGGGAGTATTTCAAAGGAGAGAGAGAGAGAGAGAGAGAGAGAGAGGGGGGGAGGGGGGAGATCGGGCGCACAAAAGAAAATAACGTGATTAGCTAAATGCGGGGTGTATTGTTTACTTTGCTACAACCCATACGTGTCAACCCCTCATTCACCGGTGTAAATTTGGGTACCTCACCCCACCGGCTAGTAGCACCTCCCTATTGATAATCCTTTTTGCCCCATATGTCAAAGAGAAGTAGGAAACAATGGTCCATGCCTTATGGAGTTGTCTAATAACTAGTGATGTGTGGGCAGAAATCACGAGTCTTGTTTATAAGTGGTCAATTAGAGGAAAATATTTTCTAAAGCCGTGGGAGAGACTATGACCTGATCTTAAGGAGGATGCCGTAGTACCTATTTCAGAACATCCTAATAGTAATGACCCCCCTACGTATCCATCTTTTTTCCTTAAAACATATGTCAGGATAATTGTGGAATGGATCCTCGACAACAACTTGTTCTAAAATTCACTTAATATTTATTAAAAGCAAAGAAAAATGCTACTATGTTATTTCAGTTTACCACTCATATGATCGCTTAACCTTATCGTGCCAATGGTATTGCTAGGTCATATTTAAGGAAAAAAACAATGTAGCATGTTTTTTTCTCAATTGTGAGGTATTTTCTCTTCGAATCCATGTCTTGTTCTGATCTTTTAATAGCAATGACTATAAAACAAGACAATTGTAGGCTATGATATTTCTTTGGCACAATTAAATATAAAAAAATCTATGATTTTGAAAATAAGGGAGATTAATCGAAACTTCTAGTAGCATTATTGTTTGGTAATGAACTAAATACATTTTGAGAATTTATTAAAGAATTTGATAATCGTTTGTAGTTAGTGAATGATTATGTAAATGCTTGCCAATTGCCATCACAATAACAGGAAATTAATATGGTAATGATAAAGGTGGAGGTTGAAGATTGTGAAAGTGTGATTACTAAATCATGGCAGGAAGGAAATATTGAGCTGGCCATTCATATTGTAGTAGGTATAATTGAGCTATGTAGCCAAAGATTGGAAGTATGGAACAAACAGAAGTTTGGTTTTGTGCATAAACAGATCCAAAAGACGAGAACAACTCAAGCTAATCCAAGAAAGTGATCCATACTATCTTAGAATGGATGATCATCAGGCTACCCACAATACTCTTCAATGTTGGCTTGAACGTGAGGAGCTTCTTTGGAAATAAAGATCCAAAGCACTTTGGTTAAAGGAAAGGACCATAATACTAAATTATTTCACTACAAGGCATCCTAGAGGAGAAGTAAGAATTGAATTAAATGCCTAAAGGATAAGCATGGGGTGTGGTAGTTTGAGGAGGAGAGGGATAAAGTAATTTTAAGTTAATTTCAGTCCTTATTTACCTCCTCCAATTAGTCAGACAGAATATACTTCCTTGATGGATTGAATGGGAGGGTCACTGCTGATATGAATAAGGAATTGCTCAAGGAGTTCACAAAGGATGCAGTCAAAGCTGCACTTGATCAAATGCACCCCACCAAGTCCCCTAGCTTTAATGGGATGTCTCCCATTTTCTTTGAATAATGTTGGCATATTGTTGGTGATTCTGTCTACTCTACTATACTTCAAGCTTTGCAATATGGTATGCTTCCCTAATCCCTTAATCATACTTTTATTACCTTGATCCCAAAGGAAAGGAAGCCTGAAAAAATATCTGAAGTTTAGGCCTATCAGCTTGTGTAATGTTGTTTATAAGTTGATTTCTAAGGTATTAGCTAATAGGCTCAAACTTATTCTTGATGTTATAATATCTTGTTCCTAAAGTGCTTTTGTACTAGGACGTCTTATTATTGATAACATCCTGGAGGCTTACGAAATGAAACACTTTTTGAGGAATGAGAAAAGAGAAAAAGATGGTTACATGTCCCTTAAGCTAGACATGAGTAAAACCTATGACCACATTGAGTGAAATTACTTATAGATTGTTATGAACAAGATGAGGGGTTCCAGGAAAAATGGATTGATCTTGTGATTATGTGCATAAAATCTGTCACCTTCTCAGTGTTGATTAATGGTGAACCTAAGGGACCAATCATACCCTCACGAGGTATAAGACAAGGGGCCCCTTTGTCTCCATATCTCTTATTGTTGTGCACAAAAGGTCTTATTTCTCTACTCCACCAAGCTGAAGCTGAGAAGCAATTGTCTGGGATCAAGATATGTAGAAGGGCTCTACATGTAAACCACATTTTCTTTGTTGATGATAATGTCCTTTTCTGTAAGGCAACCATGGAAGACAAGAGGCTTCAAGTCAAAAAGTTAATAGAGAAAACACTGCTATGGTTTTTAGCATGAATGTTGAGCCTGTGAACCAAAAATAGCTAATGTCTTTTTCGGGTGTACATCAGTTTCTATAGTATGAGAATTATTTAGGTCTGCCTCTTTTGGTTGGTAGAGCAAAGACAAAGGCCTTTTTTGACATTAAGCATAAGGTGTGGCAAAAACTTCAAAGTTGGAAGGAGAAAATGCTTTCTCCGGGGGGTAAAGAAATTCTTATTAAGGTTGTGGCTATCTTCATTCCCACCTACTTGATAAGTTACTTTAAGCTTCCTAGTAGCTTATGTCAGCAGTTCGAGCAAATGATGGCTAAATTTTGGTGGGGACAGAAGAAAGAAGAGCATAAAATTCATTGAGTGAGCTAGGCAAAGATGTGTGAGTCTAAGTACAACAGGGGTATGGGCTTCAAGGATCTTAGAACTTTTAATGAGGCTCTCCTTGCTAAGTAGGGGTGGAGGATCATGCAAGAGACTTCTTCTCTATTGCACAAAATCTAAGGCCAAGCACTTTCCTAATGGTCAGTTTTTAGAGTCAAAATTGGAGAATAATCCATCTTTTGTATGGAGGGGAATATGGGAAGTCAAGAAGAGTATGGCTTTGGGGTGCAAATGGAGAGTGGGAAATGGCAAATCAATAAATATATGGAAGACTGCTAGATCATTGGACACACGAGGCTAGTAGATAGTATGAGAGAATAGGAGATCACTGATCACAATGCCACTGTGGACAGCCTTATTGACCCTCATACCAAGTGGTAGGATATTGAAAAAGTGAGAACTGTGCCTCCTGTTGCAATTGCTAGTGAGGTATTGAAGCTGATTCTTGGCTCTGGTGCTACTAATGATTTATTAATTTGGACCTCTGAAGTTAGTGGAGAATTTAGTGTGAGAAGTGCTTACAGGTTATTTAGAAAAGCCAAGAAGAATAGTATGGAGGGTGAGAGCTCGATATCTGTATCCCAAAAGGCACTATGGAAAATGATGTGGAATATGACACTCCTTAGTAAAATCAAGATTTTTGCTTGGAAAGCATGTAAAGAGAGCATAGCAACCAGGCATAATTTGAAGAGGAGAAAGATACTGAATGAGGAAACATGTCAATTATGTAGGAACGAAGTAGAGGATGTGGCCCATGCATTATGTTGCCGCTCTAATCTTCAAGCCTGCTAGAACAAATATCTACCTATTGATAGATCAATAGGCAACTGCAATGATTTTAGGGAGATTGCAGCCATCTTTGTGGGCAAGGAAGCAGGAAAGAGTTTGACCTATTTTTCCTCATGTCGTAGAGCTTCTGGTATAGAAGGAACCTATTGACTTTTGAAGATAAATGTATATCTCCTGAACAAGTACTAAGACATGCTCTTGCTGTTCAAAAGAATTACAAGGAGTTGCAAAGGTAAACCATTGAAGCAGGTTAAGCACCATTGCTGTTGGGAGCATCCCCCTCCAAGAGTGTTTAGATTGAATGTGGATGAGGCCATCTTTCCAAACCATCACAGTGCAGGTATTGGGGCCATCCTTCGAGACTGTAATGTGAAGGTGCTTATGACAGCTAGCAAGAAAGAACAGGAAGTTAGTGACCCAATTGGTATTGAGATGTTAGCTATCCTTAGGGGTCTTCAGCTGAGTGTCCATTTAGGGATTACTGATCTTGTTAGTGAAAGTGATTTCTTGCTTATGGTGAAGGAGTTGCAGCAAGTGGAACCTTTTATGTCAATGCTAGGCAATGTTATAAAGGATACTGAGGAACTGATGACAAGGTTTAGAAGGTGTGAAGTTCAGCATGTGGGTCGAATGGGTAATGTAGCAACACATAGGCTTGCTAGATTTGCTTGGAATGTTTTAATGATATTAGTTTGTGGGGAATCTTTCCCTGATTTAATTTCTTAAGTCCTCTGGACTAACAATCACTTGTAAGCCTGAGTTTCATTAATGAAGTTTGTTTTTCTAAAAAAAAAAAAATGGTAATGAAAAGAAAAATAAATAAATTTTACGTTCTGTTTATTTATTTATTTTTTTTAAATGACATGGTAGTGCCACACGGCACTATTGGGTATTCTGCAATTTATCTGAACGGTATAAAATTAGATAGCCGAATAGCAGCGTCCAAAAACAAATATATTTAATAAAAATAATTAAAATTTCATAACATTGGTCAACTTGAATTTGTCACTCGCATGGTTATAATTACTAGCGGTGGAGTCACCCAATCCTTGTCTCCTTATTTATTACCCTCCTCCATATGCGTGAAATAATTAACATGCACCTATAAAAAAAAAAAAAACATTCAAGTGAAATTAATATATATGAAGTCGGTAAATATGCAAGTGTATTTCTCATCCTTTTAGCCTCGTTTGTTTTCGAAGATGAGATGAGATGAGTTGAGATTAAAGTTAAAAAGTTGAATAAAATATTATTAAAATATATTTTTTAATATTATATTTGTTTTGAAATTTGAAAAAGTTGAATTGTTTATTTTATTTTGTATAGATATTTGTAAAAGTTGTAATGATGAGATATGAGGTTTTTAAAATTTTTAAAATTTTAAATTTTAGTCATGAAAACAAATAAGACCTAACCTTTTTTCGCTTAATAAAGTGATTTTTTAAGGACTTTAGATGGTCATTTAATTAAAGTGCCTAATTCTTGAACCAACCATAGGTGCAACCAAGCTTTGTTAACACTGGTTCGTTCGCGAAGAGATGTGACAAAAGTAAAGTTTACAAACTGATATGGCTTGTTGTATATTATATTACAAAGTTCTTTTCAATGAGAATTAGATTTAGGCTTTGTTTGTTTTTAAGATTAAAATTTAAAACTTTGAAAACCTCCCATCTCATCATTACAACTTTCTCAAATCCCCATACAAAATAAAATAAATAATTTAACTTTTTCAAATCCCAAAACAAATATATTATTAAAAAATATATTATAATAATATTTTATTCAACTTTTTAACTTTAATCTTAACTTATCTCATCTCATCTCTAAAAACATACGAGGCCTCAATGTATTATAGCTAGATACATCAATTTGTGAACTTGACTTTTATAATAAAGAAATGGTTTAATCATAAAGAGATTTAATAAAAGTAAATTCACAAATTGATATAATTTAATGTGATATATTAGATTATAAAATTATTTTTATTGTAAAGTAAATTTAACATATTATATCAATTTATAAATTTACTTTGCAAAATTTCTTTATGGCTATATATAACATTTTTTATGATATATTTTTGTACACCTATCACTTAATTATAATAATAGTATCCTTTAATTACAAGCAAAAGTTTCTTAATAAAGTTATTCTTTATAAATTAAATCATATAACTGGGAACGAAAGTGTGCCTCTTTCTCTTCTATTATTAATTATGAGTAATACTAAGTTCTCGTTTGTTTTTATAAATGAATTGAAATTAAAATTAAAAAATAAAATAAAGTATTATTAATATATTTTTTAATATTATTTTTATTTTGAGATTTGAAAAAATTAAATTATTTATTTTATTTTATATTAGAAGTTAAAAAAATTATAATAATTAAATGAGATAAGATGAGATGAATTTGAAAAAATTAAATTTTTTATTTTATTTTATATTGAAATTTAAAAAAGTGTACTGATGAAATTGAGATGAGATAAGATATTTTTCAAAAACAAACGAAGCCTTAATAATGAATTTGGATACACAAAATATCTTATTTTATCATTACAATTTTTTTAAAATTTTTATATAAAAATATAATAAATAATTCACTTTTTTTTAATCTCAAAATAAAAATAATATTAACAAATAATATTTAAAAATATTTTATTTAATTTTTAATAAAACATCTCATCTCATCTCATCTAATCTAAACCCTCTAAGTACAAGTCTCAAATTATTGGAGAGCTGTTTGACTTTCCTTAATTGTTCGAACTTCAGTTTTTATGAGATAATAATTACAAATAAAGTAAGCACCGTATATGCAAGAGCAATTCATCCGAGTAGGTACGGCAACAGGCCACAAAGCCATAATGACGCTCAACAAACACCAGCCTCCATTATTAACAAGGCCCTGCTTTCCATCTCCACCAATCCTCACTTCTCCTTAAAATACATACGCATATATATATATATATATATATGGATATCGATATAGATATGCATACACAAAGACAGAAGAACCACGTAGCTATATAATGTGTTTGTTATAATCTCAGGCTCTTTTTCTCTCTGTTCTGTGTGTTTGATTTGTTTGTTTGAGTGTGAAGAATGTCGAGCAAAAAGAGCAGCAGGGTCGGAGTACACTCAAAACTGACCGTAGTTCCCAGCAAACCTTTCGGGCCGGGAAAGACGCATCCTTTATCTGCGCTGGATCATGCCCTGGCGCTCCACACCCTCCACGTCATCTTTTACTACGAGGATAACCTGTTCCAGTCCTTCGACTTGAACCCCTTGAGGGAGTCTTTGTCAGAGGTTCTTTCCCTCTACCCGTCGATTACCGGTCGGTTGAGCCGAGCAGACAACGGTAACTGGGAAGTGAAGTGTAATGATGCCGGAGTCCGAATTTTCCGGGCCAAAGTTGGGGTCAGCCTCCATGAGTGGCTCAGCTCTGCTGATGGGTCCGAGGAGAGGGATCTGACGGTGTGGGACGACATGCCCCAAGATCCTACCATATGGTCATCTTTCCGACTACAGGTATGCATACATACTCATATACACACACATATCTGCATTCTTAGAAGCTTGTAGTATTGTAGATAATGCGTTTTTTAATCCTGCTATTTTGACTAAACATGCTTCCAAGAAAGTATTGGAAATGCATAGCGTATAATTTGGGGAAAAAAATATAAGGAATTTTGGATTGGCTTTAATTGGTGCGTTTTCCCGGCCAACGTTGCAAGTAATTTAATATGGCAGTAGGCATCACTTCGGGTAGGTTGTGTTTTCCCATTAAAATATCGGCAATTTAAGTTGGTCGGCTTTGTGGACAGAGTTTTTATTTATTTATTTATTTTTTTAAAGTCAATTTTGCATATTTCTTACGTGCTCCAAAGGACCACAGATATGATTGACAAAAATAATTATTTTATATTAAAAAATAGTGATGCAGTCAATCACATTAATAAAATGTATAAAAAATACACAAAAATAACTACACATAAAATTTTGATTAAACTATTATTCTTCTTGTCCAATTATGATAAATCATAAGTTTGACATTATTCGGTTTTAATTTTTTTTTTTTAAATAATTGAGCAAGAAAAAAATTAAATGTTTGACCCCAAAATGAATCCATTTCTACATGCAGATAAACGAGTTTGAAGGAGGGGGAGTAGCAATCGGATTAAGTTGTCCACACATGCTTGCAGACCCAACCTCTGCAACTCTACTCTTCAAGTCATGGGCCGAGACTTACCGAAGGGAACCCATCGAGCATCCACCTTTCTTCAACTCCATGGCACTGCATGGCAGTCCAGTTCCCAACGTAAACACAAAATCAGCCGAATATTATGCAGCCAAGTCCAAAGCACAGGCTTCCTCACTCAAAATGGCCTCAGCCACCTTCAAATTTCCCACTTCAGTCATCAAACAATGCCTCTCAGAAGTCCATCAAGACTGCCCCGATGCCACTCCTTTTGATTTTCTAGCCGCATTCTTTTGGACACGTATCACACGTGTGAAGGGCCCTACAAATGGCTCTGCACACTCCCTCTCAATCTGTACGGACTTTAGGAGGCTATTGAAAGGTTCACTCCCATATGGGTATTTTGGCAATGCGTTGCACTTCTCAATGTTGTCATTGGAGGGAGGAGAGATGGGCCAGGGAGAGTTGGGACATGTTGTGCAGTCAGTGCACAGCCATATGTTGGGTATGGAGGAGGAAGAGGTTTGGTCAGTAATAGACTGGTTTGAAGCACAAAAGGTAGAGGGAGGGAAATTTGCACCACCCTTTAGGATGTTTGGCCCTGAGCTGACGTGCATTAGCTTCGAACACATGATCGTCCCTAGCATGATGGCAGAAAGTTCTGCTAGATCATCATCGATACACGCAATGTTCAACAAGGATAGAAAGCCGGTTCACGCCTCATATCATGTCGGAAATGTGGAGGGAGAAGGATTGATTGTGGTAACGCCTTCAATTGAAGAAGGGTTTACCAGGACTGTGACGGTGACTTTGCCTGAGAAGGAATTGGCAGAGCTATGTGAGGACCAATCTATCCTGCGACTGGAACCAACAATGCTACTATGTGGTCAAAGATAGTTGCTTTTTGTTTTGATGGTTTTCATTGTACAACATTGGAGTTCTAAGGAGTGTTGATTTGCAAATGGTTCGCTTAATAATAAAATTTATTCCACAAGATCCTTAAAAATAGTGAAGAACAAACGCCCGAAACATCTAATAACGTGTGATACATCTAAGGCAAACGATACTAATATTATTCTCAAAACGTTTACATAAGCATGCTGCTAATTGAAGTGCAAGTAAAGAGGATCATTTCTTTGGTGGAGTGTTGGCAAACTTCCATTGTAAATGATCTGTGTTTGTATAGCTTCTACTACCGGCTACCTCTTCTATGGGTACAACATCAGATATCTCTTTTAGAGCTTCTCCTGTAAGTTTGACCTTCAAAGAGCCAATATTGTTATCCAGGTTCTTGATCTTGGTTGTCCCTGAAAAAGTTCAAGGTCAATGTGAATAGTGAGGAAATGCAGGTGAATGTGTCAACTAGCTTTATTTTTTAAAAGGAGATATAAGCAATCATGCTTTAGTATCACAATTCCTGCAGAAATTGCAGTGTAAATTGAGCTCTGGATTCAAGAATTTCTGAAATCTGAAGCTACTGTATGTGTACTAAATGACTATGATTGGAAACTTGCAAATTAGTATTCTAACGTACTTAATGAAAGAGAGAAGAAGATATTGCATAAAACCAGATGTTATAAATACAAATGAATGGACCTAGCATTCTTCATCCCAACCATGTAATTCAAAGTTTCCTGGCAGTGGAAGAGAGAAACTATGAGGGTATAACTGAGAGACAAATATTTCTGTTTACAAAATTGATGAGAAGGGTAATGGAGGACTTGGATTTGAGCAAAAATTTAGATTCAGACAACATAACATCACTAGGTTCTTTGCAGCTTTTCCAACATTACAGGAGATATCGGATAGAACTTCAGCTACTTATTTTTCACTGTCACTCTGTTTCCACCACATTTTTTAAGGAAAAAAAGATCATACAAAGGAACTTTAGACCAATTTAAACTAGTCAGGGCTAAAATGTGCATTTCACTCACCAGGTATTGGTACAACATCATCCCCTTGTTCGAGAACCCATGCTATTGCTAGCTGGGCAGGATTGCATTCATGCTTTCTAGCAAGGCTTTCTATCTGAGTATAAATGGTCTTGTTTTTGTCCAAATTCTCCCCTTGGAACCGAGGATGATTGGCCTTCAAGAAAAAAGAGCTGGATTCAGTTAAGTTTGGTAATATTTTTGCACAAAGGCACAAGTGTTGAGATCCTCAAGTACTCTATACTACAGTATGGTTCTTAAAATAAAACACAAAGCATTGCTAAAAGACATGTAACAACTTACAAAAACAGAGACAAGTGATGCATTTACACAAAAATTTCTATAAGGAAGAGATTCTCTAAGAAAAAGAATCAATACCACGTGGAATCAAGTCCTTCTAAGGCAACTAAATAGGCAGCAGTGTGGCGAATGATACCTTTGTGCTTAATGTGGTGTTTATGGTCAGAAAGGAATGATAGGTGTTTTAACAACAATGAGGGTACAATGGGGGAAATTTGGAACTTTTTTATATTCTCTCTTTTACAGTGGTTTTCTGCTATTGTAATGAAGGGTGGGAATGTCCGTAAGTTTCTATCTTCTTTTCAATTCACTAGAATTTAATTAGCCACTTCGTATACTTCATTGTGTACTTGGACATTACCTAGTTTCATTTTATTCAATAAAGATACTTATTTACTTATAAAAAAAACAATTTTAAAAGCTAATAAATGAATGGGAAAATATTGGTGAAATTTATACCAAGCTGCTATTTGTGGCCAAACTTTCCACAACTCCTTTGCCAGCAAAAAAGCCACGACCAAGAGGACTGTATGGAACTATTCCAATTCCAAGTTCCTTGCATGCACAAAACCATCAAGTCATAATTCTGGATAACATAATTAGTAAATACTTGAGCTATAAATTGAACAAACCTGCAAAGTGGGATTATCTCTTCCTCAATATCACGTGTCCAGAGAGACCACTCCATTTGTAGAGCTGTGATTGGATGGACAGCATGTGCCCTCCTTATTGTGTCAGGGCTGGCCTCAGATAGACCAATATACTTGACTTTTCCCTCTTCTACCAGTTTCTTAAGTTCACCTATCTACAAACCAATAAGATGCACCTAATGAGTTTTGTCACCTAATGGCTTCAGATAGACCAATATACTTGACGGTTTCAAACTGCAAAACAAAAAAAATAAGCAAAACCACCCATTACAGACATTAGCTAAGACACAGAAAAATTCACTTACGGTTTCTTCTATAGGTACTTTTGTGTCTACCTGATGCTGATAATACAGATCAATATATTCCACATCAAGGCGCTTCAAGCTCGCCTCACAGCATGAGCGAACATATTCGGGACTACCGCTCACATCCATACCAGAAGATAACAGTCTTTGGATGCCAAATTTGGTGGCTATTTGAATTTTCTCTCTTGGCAATTGCTTCAAGGCCTGAAGGATATATAATTTTTTCAGTTCATGTCACCAAGTTTTCCTCAATTGTTAACAATTTGCTAACAACATAACAACATAAAAAACCACAATTTGGTAATAAACACCTTCCCAAGCAGAATTTCATTAGTATGAGGCCCATAAATGTCGGATGTATCAAAGAAAGTGATTCCCTTACTGAAAGCATGCTTTATTACTGAGATTCCATCCTCATCAGAGACAGGAGAATTATATGCTCCACTCAGGCCCATACATCCAAACCCCAACTTTGAAACCTGGGAATAAAAGAACAAAAGAAATAAGAATTACAATGAATTGGAGTGACAAAACAGCACCAAAAAAATTATTCCAAAAAAGAAAACTATTATTTAGAACCTATTCTGCATCTTTAGCATTATGAAAGACTAATTTCATGATCACTGAAATGTAACTTGGCATCCTTTCCTTCATTCAAAGAGGGAGATTTCACATTCAAACTCATGTCTTCCAAAAGATAATGGCTAGGGATATCAAACTATCATCCGAACTCAGCCATTCAATGCACATGCACATTTGTACATCCCATGGAAATTGATATTCCATATTGTATTATAGAGTCCACTTTGTTTCATCATTCAGACTAAATCTCTTTAAGAAAGTGAATGCTATTGCTGATGGTACAGGATCAGCTTTCAGATATCCATACTGCACGCAGTCCCTAGAGTAAAATTTCTAAGAGAGAGATTTCCTACCCGGCGCTTCTCTCTCTCTCTCTTTACTCTTCATATTCATATTCCCGGTGCTTTTTGCCGAGAATAATCCTGAATACAAAGTTTTTTAAAATACGACTTGAATAGATGCAAGTGGAACGTTCTTGAAAAATAAAATTGAAACGGGTATGCAAGGACTGAAATTGAGAGTTACCTCAAGGCCTTGATTGCCCAGTTTCATCCTTGGAATTTGGACTTCGTTTCCCTGTGCCATCTTTCTACAACTTATGTTTCTCTCCTGAAGATTCGATGTATGAAACTATACAAATATCTGTCTTTTCTTAGTAATAGTAGGATGTTTTTTCCATTTTCGTTATAAAATTATAACACTATCATAGCTTTGTAATACTATCCAACATCCTCTTCGTCATTGCTTAGGTCATTGAGTGTTTGACTGTCAGTACATCTCAAACTCGAATCCTCTTCCTCGTACAGTTCTTTTACGAGGAATGTTACATCCACCTAGCATTTTGTATCGATATTTGTACCCATTTGTGACGCCGCTCCAATTTACAGCCAGGTCTAATTGGCTTTTTTATTTTTGTTAAATTTTTTATTATTTTAAAATATTTTTAAAAAAATAACAATATACTAATAATCATTTTCTTAATTATTAAATAAAAAAAAATTAAAAAACATTAGACTTCAAAATGAAGGACAAGTTAAGTAAGCAAAATCATATTTTTCTTTTTCTTTTTTTAAAACTTTTTTAGTTAATGGTTAAGGAAATATTTTTTAATGATTTTTTTTTATTTTAAAAATATTTAAAAGAATTTAAAAAATATTTTTTAAAAAAATTTACACCATTCGATATTAAAAATAAGTAGAATTGTCGGTGGCCCTAGCACCACATTTCTTTTATCCTAATAATAGGAATAATATTTATAGTTCTAAGATTGGTTTGCGTACTTTTTTTAAAAATGAGTAAATTTAGATTTATATAAAAAAAATTATTTTTTAGTTATAAATTCTACTATTTTTATTTTTAAAAAATAAAAAATTTAAAAATGATGTATGATATGTGCAGTATAAAAGGATGAATACAATTTTTCTTTTTATAACAATGCCAGCCGGTGGGGAATTACCTTTGATCACGTAAGTGGCTACGTTTCTACGTTGAAATTGTAGCTGATTTCGGGCCAGCAAGAAGGGCTGCCACTTTTGGGCCTCGCTGTTCGTCATTGATTATGTCATTACCATCTTTTCACTATTTATTTTGTCTTTAATTTTTGTTTTGCTTAAAAAATGTAATAATTTGGTGTTTTCTTTCTCATTAGATTTCAAATTACTTTTAGAAGACATCAAACAAGAGTAAACGGTCAAAAAAAAAAAATGATTCCATTCAGTTTTTCTAACAAAAAAAAAAAAAAAAAAAAGGAGGAAACGATTGAAAAACAAAATAAAATAAAATTTATCTTTATAATAATAAAAATATAAAGTAAACTGGTTTTATAAATATTTCATAATTATTTAAAAATGTTGTAAATAAAATACTTTTTTATTTGATATTTTTTATTTAATATTGTCATCTTATAATATTATTATGAATTATATTATATAAAAAAATTGGGTATGTACTTTAAAAAACTATTATTACTTATTTATAAATAAAACGAAATCAATACAAATACTATGCAATCATTTATGAGACCTATATCTATCAATTCTCCAACAACTTAAAACCATCTCATCTCACTTCCAATCCAAACATCCAAATTTTTTAAAAACCATCTCAACTCACAAATCTCACTTCTATTCACAAATCATCTTAACTTATCTCATCTCATCTCTCAATCTAAATGAAGCAAGTTTCATCTTCAAAAATTTCTTTCAACTCTTCGTCAACATTTATTTTGGTGACAAAAAATAAATGTACACTTAAAATTAATTTTATATATTGGGATTGTCCACAATGGTTGAAGAAGGGGCTGGTAGTCATTTTATAAGTGTGAGAGAAAATCCCACCTCTTGAACTAACTTTTAGGATTGAGAAAGGTCTATGACCACCCAACATTGGTATCAGAGTCTAGGTTTACCAACAGTCTCTTTCCAACAGTCTGTGAGATAAACAGGTTGTTGTTGCTCCGACCCAGGGCTCGATGTGTTAAGGGGAGATTGTTGGTGTTGTCTCGCATCCATTGTGGAAAAGGCTGGTAGTTACTTTATAAGTATGAGAGAAAACCTCAACTCTAAGCTAGTTTTTGGGGTTGAGAAATGCCCATGACCACCTAACACTTGTTTTTCACGAAAACTGGTATCAGAGCTACAATGTTCATGGAGTTCGAGGTTGAACAATGTCTAAAAAAGAAGTGAAGGTTAGAATCGAAAAGTTCGATGGAAAATTTTGGTTATTGGAGAATGCGGATTGAAGATTATTTCTATAAAAAAATGCTCCAGCTTCCTCTGTTGGGAAAGAAAACGAAAATCATGGACAATGCTGAGTGGTATTTGTTGGATCGACAGGTTTTAGGGATTATTCGGCTCACTTTGTCTGGATCAGTGATGCACAACGTTATAAAGGAGAGAACCACAATGAATCTCATGGCGGCTTTGTCTAGTATGTATGAAAAAATTTCGGCTAATAACAAGGTGCATTTGATCATGAAACTGTTCAATCTAAGAATGACAAAAGGTACATCTGTAGCCCAACATTTGAATGATTTTAATACTATCAAAAATCAACTGTCGTTGGTCGAATTTGAGTTTGATAATGAGATTAGAGTGTTCTATTGGCATCGTTATCAAATAGTCGAGAGGCCATGATGATGGGGGTAAGTATGAGAGATGAGGACATGAGGTAAATCAGGAGGGAGATATAGAGAGAAGGACAACATCATCGAGGGAGTGAGAGGCCAAGGGAGAGGAGGGGGTGGTCATGGTTTGGCGTGGTGTGGTGGTGAAGGTGACGTGCTTGGTTGCTGGTGGAGCAAAGGTCGTGAGGGGGAGAAATCAGGAGGAGAGGGAGATGGAGGCGTTGGGTTGAGTTGGGGTGAATGATGGTGGCTAGAGGGTGCAACGAGGCTTGGGGTGGTTGGATGACGGCGGCTTGAGAGGAGATTCGATGGCGCTGGGTTGCTCGAGAGAGAGAGGAGAGAGAGAGAAATCTGGTGGGGGGTGAGATGCAAATGGGAAGAGAGGGATTAGTATTTTTGGGAAATTAATCTAGGCCCTACCTTTTGGGATTCCTAATTCAAATCCAAGAGTGGAAATAAATCCATCTAAATAAATAGAATTTCTAACATAAAATAAAATATTGAATATTAAATAATATTCATAAAGAAATAAAATCATTTAAATAAAATGATTATATTATTTTCTGGACTCCAAAATAAAGAGGCCAGTTTTAAAAATTAGGTTTAGTTCAATAACGTTAAAATACTCCATTTAAATAATTTTGGACTTCGAAAATATTTGGAAGATCTTAAATTACTTGGGCTCGATTTAAAAATCATCCGTTATATTTAAAAACAAAGATTCAAGATTTAAAACATGCAGGTGAGACTTGTGACCAATTGAGAGGAAAATGAGAGGTTGGTCACATTTCACCTTCAAGGTGATTATGGTAGCCTTCATCATCCAATTTTCTAGTTAAAATAAAATTAAAATGCATATCATGAGCATGTTTTTCATCTTTGAGAATCAATTTGCAACAAATGCTGGTTTCCAATTGCATGCCTATAGTTTCACACTTATGCTTCATTTCCCATCCTAGCCCAACCGAAATTACTACTAAGATAGGAAGAGAAAAAAATATTTGTGTGGGATGATATGATAAAAGATGTATAAATTATCTAAGTAAAATCCTGACAAGCATTATTAGCATGAGCATTATCACAAATAATGAACACGTACCATCAGATGCAACCCTTGCAGCTTCTTTTTATTCTTTCTATTCATCACATTTTTATTTCACCTATTAATTTTTACAAATTTTGCATATATCTAAGCTTGCCACTGGGAAAACATTTTATCCCTTTTAAGTGGACATTCCTTGACTTGTTATAATAGTTATCACCATGAGGTTTTCTGCTTGTACTTCCTCTCTTACGTTTCTGTAACAAGTGCCTCTGAATGGGAAGAGATATCACATTATTTCCTTCTTGCCTCTTATTTAAACATGCTATTATTTATCATACTCATAGTTATCACACCATTATTAGCAGAATTACTAAGAGACATAACCAAAGTTTCCCAATTGTCTCGCAATGGACTCAACAAAAGTAAAGCTTGAACTTCATGGTAGACAACTCATTCAACAATTATTAAATATTATTAAGATACTTTGCAACACTTGACACATCACTGTACTTTAAATTCACAATCCTTCTTATTATAAAGGCTTTATTTTATACAGTCTTTCGCAACATGATGGAAGACACTTTGATAAACCAATTGCCTAAAATGATCGATATCTTTCATGTTCAATTTCTTCCATTCATCATTAGTTTTCTTTTCTAATTTAACACAAGCCAATTCAATAGGCTCAAATAACTCTTTGCAAAGAAAAACATCCTCCATCCATGTCTTCCAAATTGAGTAATGGAAAAAAATGAGTTTAATCTTGCTACCATATGAATACTCCATTGCTACGGTGAAAAAAAAAAAAATGGAATACTTTATACTTTTCTTTGTGCAAATTAAATTGGAAATCTAGTAAAAATAAATTCAAACAGAATAAAGAAAATCAAGAAACCCACAAGGAAGACTGGAAGGGAGATTTGTACCCAGCCAGGTTGGGCCTGTCCATTTCACCAAAGCTTGTGACCCATGATTTGGCGGTCCAGGGAATGAAGGGGGGAAAGCCTAGGTTGGCCCAAGAAAGGAGCAGCAAGTATTAAATGCGACGTTGAATTGCTGACACTAGGATCGAGTTCCTATCACTAATAGGAACGGTTGCATTAAATGCAACTCCAAGCTGTCCAGAACAAAAGGTGATCATTACACTGATAGAGAAGTCAGAGATCCCTCAAGGGATTGGGTATTAATAACAGGGAGCACGCAAAGAGAAAAGGTTAACCACTTTGAACTCTCTCTTAGCCCTGACTTCCTTTTTCTACAGAAAAGATATTTCTATGACTTTGACATCAGATGTGTCACAGACATGGCCAACCACCACCTTCTTTTCTTTTACAAGCACTCAGAGTGGTTTAGGGTTGGTGGTTACAAAACACACCTTAATAAAGACACCAATATTTTTACATGAAATACTCTCCGATATGAAGGGAAAAGCCGTAAGACCTAATCTAGTTGAAACTTTTACTATCAACAATAATAGGTTTACAAATTGTCTTCTCTAGAACAATCTCAATAGACTTCTGGTATATGAAGAATATCTATATTCTTAGTTCAAAACATAATTATCACCAAGCAAGTGGATATCTGCTAGAGCAAAAAAAAAAAAAAAGATCTCACCAAGTGAGTATTTGCAATAAAAAATAAAAAAAGGAATTTCATTGATCTGCACAATTCAAAACGAAGCTCTCACCATCATGAATAACGTATTAGAATTTCACAAAAATTGGAGTATAAATGATCCCTCGATTATGACAGAAGTGTGAGAAAAAGACAAATTCTCTCTCTCTCTTCATATGTACGGTGACACACACCTCCATTTCTTTCTTCTTCTTTTTTGCCTTTTCTTTTTGTCACTCACTAAAACACACAACGCATCACTTTTTAAAACAAAATATTACTATTTAGAATTACCAAAATGCCACTTAGGTAGTTCACATGGGCTTCTCTCCCATGGAGGGACCTAGTTATAGATTGATATTAGTGATCATTTTTTTATTAATAAGGCAATTATTATGACAAAAGGAGCCTTTTGTTAACCTAATATATTCTAATGTAAAAACATTATGAAGTGTAAGAGTATCCTATTATCTTACAAATGCTTCTTATATTATTCAAACCACTAACTAGTGATTAGTAGGATTTATGTTGGGCTTCTCTTACAAGAGATCAAGAAGAATTACCAAAATTAGTTAGCCCATGAAGATTGGAGAACACTGATCATGGTTGAGTAAAATATTCTCAGAGATATCTAACTCGAATGAAAATGATTTAGACGTTTATCAATTGTTCAACATTGCCTTTACTGAATTGTCCCATTAATTGGAAAATGAGAATCTTGTATACTTACAATTGTGGTTACCTCTGTCAACCCCCAAGCCCTTGCATGGTTCGGTCATTTGTCCAATCATTGTCTCTTGTTGTGGCCTACGCAAGGAAAATTCTGTCCTAATATTGCTAAGTGCCCTTATAGTTTATTTATAAGGTATGTAACTCTTGAGTTCTACCTTACAACAAGCGCCTTGAAAAGAGTAAGAATGCTAACTTAACTCGAGGAAGTTGGCATTTGAATCGGGGTGCAGATTCCCAAACTAGCTTTGGGCCATCCTCTTCAAAGGCATGTTGTCTTGCTAGGATAGTCATGGAGCACATATGAATTTTCTACATTTTTAAGTGCTCCACAAGATCTTTTAATTTACATGGCAATTGTGCCAATATGACCTCGAATGTGAAGAAGAGATTTGTATTGATGAGTGTTCGTAAATTTCACTTGCAAATAATTCTTTTGAAGAGTATTTGTAAACTTCATTTTCAAATAATAAGGCAATACAAAGATAGTTTTATCTCATCTCATCATTACAATTTTCCTAAATTCTCATATAAAATATAATAAACAATTCAATTTTTTCAAATTTCAAAACAATAATAACATTAAAAAATAATATTTAATAATAGTTTATTCAACTTATCTAAAACTATCTCATCTCACTATCCAAACGAGTTGTAAGTGTTTTGTCAGCTTCTAGGAGTACTAGAATTGGTTAAGTGAAAGTTCTAGGCAAATTTTAGATAATATGCCACTTTTTAACTTTTGCCCGCTCGCTCCAAACTTTCAACTACAATAGATTAATTATCTCATTCTCTATAATGATAAAATTTTATTATTTTTTAATTTTGTTTACTTTATCCTTCATTTTCCTAGTTTCCAGTAGCAAATACAACTAAATATACAAAACTTGGCTAACAACCTAAATTAACTTCATTGTCAAATATAGAGTACCAAAATATGTATAAAATCATCTTTGACCTCGCACATGCAACAACCTAGAATGGGGAACTCGGGCTTCAACTATGCAAGCCAGGGAGGAAAGAAGATGATCAGTTATTAGAGGTAAATGAGAGATAAAAATAAAATAAAATATGGCTTATTGAAAGCTACTGTAGGCTTAAATATATTTAAAGGTACTACAGCATAGATGCAATATTTGGGTAATCTTATAGCTACTCCCATGCATAGCACTTTTGACACAAATTATGCAAACTTTGCATTGCAATGGTATTGCCCAAGTTGCTACCAATGCTCCAACAACACCTACCTTCTCTTAGGTACAACATCATATATCTCTTCTTGGTTGTCTTTGATTAGTTCCACCTTCATAGAGCTAAATGGTGGCATAATTCCTAACAAATCCCAATTAGAAATATAGGATTTGAGCTGTATCACTTACAACTAAATATTCTAACAAGAACTGAAAGGAAGCTTAATCAAATGCAGAAATGAACAATAAAAAAATAGGACAGCAAATCAATTAACCTGTTGTCAAACTATCAAGCTCTCAAATTGAGCTAGTAATGAAAGTAGCAATAATTAAGGTTGCCTAACTAGTGCTAATCCAAAATCCTCCACCGCTTTAAAAAGCCTTTAAGAAAGTGGTCTCAATCAATTGCCATGTGAGCTAGTGTCCTGCGTAAGGTCTCACCCACTTAAAAGAAGACTCGTCCTCAAGTTAGTGTTAACGTAAAGTGGCTCATATGGTGGATGGTATTCAAGCAAATTTGACATATTAAAAATGGAGGAGATAGACATGTCTTCGGGGAGTTCAACCACGTAGGCATTATCATTAATCTTCTTCAAGATTAAAAAAGGGCCATAGTTTTTGTTCTGCAACTTGTTGTATGTGTCAGATGGGAAACAACCATTGCGTAGGTAGCTCATCACTAAGTCACCCTCTTCAAACGTTTTGACTCGCTTGTGTTTTTCAGTTACGGTTTTTGTGCCAAAATCACCCATAAACACACTCATACACAAGATAGAGACAATATTTAAGTGATTCGACAATTTGCCTATGTCTACTAGAACGTAAACAACTAATTTTAATATGTTTGTACAAAATTACAAACACTCAACAAAACAACCTCTCTATCTCTCAAATGGATCTTCTCTCTATTTTCTCACGCACACATAGAAGGTTACAAATGCACTTCGTTGCTTTGCTGTGTCTTTAGAAGGTCTCTCCTATTTATAGGAAATGTTTGTACAACTGTATGGAGGAAGTGGGAAGATGCGGAAACATATGGAATGAATTTCTGTGCAAATGGCTCTAAAAGCATTCTAGTTCCAGTATAAAGGCTGGACTCCACCCCATATGCTGGTTCGGTGCACATGCGGGGCATTGACTCAACAATCACCCCCTCAATGCCTATATATGCCATATTAGGACGCTTTCTTCAAATGATTGCACCCCCTCATCGAAATGCTCGTTGTTTTTGCCATGAGAGATTTTCACTATCAAATGCACCCTAAGGCGCCAATGCACCTGAAGGTGCTTAACAGTGTGTAACATTGATCAGCTCCAAGTAGTGTTGGAACTTGATCCCTGTGACGACTTTCGTCAACATATCTGCTGGATTATCTTCAGTGCCAATTTTCTGAAGTAAAATGTCTCATTCTTCTAATATCTCACGTATGAAGTAAAAGCGGACATTTATATGCTTTGTTCGAGAGTGATACACTTGATTCTTGATCGGATGAATTGCACTCTGACTATCATAGTAAACGGTAACCTCTTGCTATTTAATGCTCAAATCTGTTACCAATCCCTATAACCAAATGGCTTTTTTCACAGCTTTTGTCATAGTCATGTATTCAGCTTTTGTGGATGATAGTGCAATTGTAGATTGCAAAATAAATCACCAACTGACTGGTCCTCCAGCCATAGTGAACACATATCTAGTTGTCGATCGATGCTTGTCAAGATCACATGCATAGTCTAAGTCAACATATCCAATTACTAGACTATCTTCACTTTTCTCGAACTTCAAACCAAGATTTGTGATCTCTATAATGTACTGCAGAATCCATTTAGCCGCATGCTAATGTGTCTTTCTAGGATTGTACATATATCGACTTACTAAACTGACGACCTGGGAGATGTTACGTCGTGTACACACCATAGCATACATTAGGCTTCCAATCACACTTGGATAAGGGACATTTTTCATATAATCCCTTTCTTCATCACTTTTAGGAGACTGCAATGCACTGAGCTTGAAATATGGGACCGTTGAAGTACTTACCAGCTTTGACTTCAAATCTATATTGAAATGTTGTAGTACTCTCGTCAGATATCGCTTCTGAGTAAGGTAAACTATGCCTTTCACCCTATCTCTATTAATTTTCATTCCCAATATTCTTTGTCCTTCTCCTAAATTTTTCATCTCAAACTCTTGACTCAATTGAACTTTTAATCAATTTATCTATACCTTACTTTTACATACAATCAACATGTCATTTACATATAAAAGTAAATATATGAAAAATTCATCTGCAAGTTGTTTGAAATACACATAGTGATCGTATTGGCAACAAGTGTATTTTAAGTCAATTATGAATCGGTCAAAACATTTGTACCATTGCCAAGGTGACTAATTCAAACCGTAGAAAGATTTCTTTAAATTGCAAACTCACTTGTTTTCCAGCTTCTTTAAATCCTTCTGGTTGAGACATGATATAAATCTCCTACTCCAGATCCTTATGTAAGAAAGTTATCTTCACGTCAAGCTGAGCTAACTCAAGATCATATTGTGCAACCAAAGCTAGCAATATCCGAATGAATGAATATTTTACAATAGGAGAGAATACTTCACTATAGTCAATTTCATCTGTTTGAGGGTAGCCCTTGGCTACCAATCTAACTTTGAATCGCACCCCACTTTTAGCAGCTTGATCATCTTTCTGATTAAAAATCCGCTTACAGCCAATTAACTTCTTTCTTTTTGAAAGCAGCACAAGCTCCCATGTCTGGTTCTTATGAAGAGATTGCATCTCTTCGCTCATTGTCATTTGTCATTTAGCCTATTCACTAGACTGTATGGCTTCTCAATGGGTATCTTCCTGCCATTGGAAGCTGTGGGTAATCAGTTGATGAGGTGGTACGCATACTTCATAGCTTCAACCCAAAATTGTTTACTGACCCAGCATCGAGTAACATATATCGTACTTTTTTCAGCAAAGTACGATTTATCCGTTTTGCCACACCATTTTGTTGCGATGTTCTTCATACAGTGAAATGTCTAACAATTCTCTCTTTCCAGCATACTTCCATGAAAGGGTCCAGAGTATACTCACCTCCATTATCTGATTTGAGCCACTTGCTTTTCCTGCCAGTTTGAGTCTCGATCATTTTCTTCCAATCAAGGAAGATCTTTAATACTTCATCTTTATGCTTCATCGTGTACAATCACATAGGATGAGAATAATCATCACAAATGTTACAAACTAGTGTTTACCTCCTAAAGATGTATTTTTGGTGGGTCCCAAAACATCAGAGTGCACATAGTCAAGTATCCCCTGTGTAGAATGGACTGTAGTTCCAAACTTCATCTGCATCTGCTTCCCCAATATACAGTGTTCACAGAAAGACAAATTTTCAGTCTTGGCACCTTTGAGTAGGCCTTGCTTTACAAGTGTTTGCAAGGTTTTTTCCTCGGCATGTCCCATACGCATATGCCAAAGCCTGGTGGTGTCAGCATCAGTCTCATCCAGCTTCTCACAAATTATGGAAGCTCTTCCACTGACAGTACTTTCTTGCTAGAAGTACAAATTTCCTTGCTTTAAGTCCTTCATAGTTACCTGAATTCCCATTATCACTTTGAGAATTTTGTCTTCTATGGTGATTATAAATCCTTTTGAATCCAGAGTCCCAAGTGAGATAAGACTCTTCCGTAAGTCCGGAACGTATCGAACTTCTGTCAAGGTCCTGACGCTTCCATCATGTAACTTCAACTGGATACTAACTATTCTTAGATTCTTACAGGCATTGTCATTGCTCATAAGTACTGATCTACCATCAATTTTTGTGAAGTCAGTAAATCAGTCCCAATTGGGACACATGTGATAAGTACACCCAGAATCCATAATCCATTCATTAGTTTGGGACAATCCTTTTTCTAGTGTCCTTTATTGTAACAAAAGGCTCACTCGTCTTTGGCGAGTCTTCTATCGACTGATGAACCACGTGATGTGACTCATGTTCTCTATCGAGAATTTTTCTTCTTCCTTAGATACTTTGGTTGCGATCTCCCCTTTGCTGTAAAGGTTTTACTCGATGTATCTAGCTGTACCTGCTTATCTTTTCTGCTGTACTGGTTATTTATCAAAACACTAGATATATCGCTAAAATTGATCTTTTCCTTCCGATACAAAAGTGTGGTAATCAAATGCTCATACGTATCAGGTAAGGAATTTAACAAAAGTAAAGCCTTATCTTCATATTGGATTTTAACATCCAAGTTTTGCAGGTTAACAAGTATCTTATTGTAGCTATTGAGGTGTTTAGACATAGAAATACCTTCTAGAAATTGGAATCTAAAGAGTTTCTTTTTCAAGTACAGGCGGCTTTCAATTGTCTTTGTCAAGTATTTTTCTTCCAATTTTCACCAAAGTTTACTTGCTTTTGCCTCTCTCATGACAAAATACTTTTGATATTTGGCAAGGTATAAACAGATTGTACCACAAGCTTGGTGATTAAGCTTATCCCAATCCCTATCCGTCATGTCCTCCGGTTTATCCTCCAATGTAATATCAAACTCTTGTTGGATCAAAATATCCATGACTTCACATTGCCACATTCCAAAGTTATTAGTTCCATCGAACTTCTCAACTTCGAATTTGGCATTTGATACCATGGTTTTACATCGAAAGCTGCTAGCAACTTCAGATCCTCTTTCTCTTGTAGATTCCATCTGGAATATTACAACTTCTAAAAAATGAATTTCAAAATTTTTGGATGAATCCGGAATGATCCAAATACTTGGAAAGCACTGTTGGATCGTCAAAATTGGACTTCAGATGGCTAAGGTCAAGCTCAAAAAAGATTTGAAATTTTTAACAATCCAGATCAAACCGGAGCATCAATAGTAAGCACGTGTGATGCACGCATGGGCTAGGGCGACTAGCAGGCGTGTGACATTCATGCGCTTGACAGCACTAGTGCTCGTGGACGACGCGTGGGAGCATGGAGTTCACGTGCTGGACAGCATTGGTGTGCATGGTGTTCACGCGCTGAACATAACTGTGGGGGCGAGTGAGTACGTGACTCTCACGCGTCTTCTTCCACTGGAGCGCGTGTTGGCTCGTGGGCACCTGTTCCGCATGCATCTTCAACCTTTGGTGCGTGTGAGGCATGTGATCGCACACACCGGCTTCTTGGGGAGCGTGCAGAGTCTTCCAACGTCGGTTTTCGATGCCGTTTGCGTTAACGTCTTCGTCTTGTAGAGACGAACCTCCTGGTGTGATCAAAAATTGATTTTGATCAACTTGAATTTTTTGGGTAGCGAGAACCAAAGTTCTAATACCAATTTGTTGTACTAAAACCACCCATAAACACACTCATACACAAGATAGAGACAATATGTGAGTAGTTTGGCAATTTGCCTACGTTGATTGGAGTGGAAACAACTGATTTCTATATGTTTGTACAAAATTACAAACACTCAACAAAACAACCTATCTATCTCTCAAATGGCTCTTCTCTCTATTTCCTCACACACATACAGAAGGCTACAAATGCACTTCATTGCTCTGCTGTGTCTTCAAAAGGCCTCCCCTATTTATAGGAAAGGTTTGTACAACTGTATGGAGGAAGTGGGAAGATGCGGCAACAGATGGAATGGCTTTCGGTGCACATGGCTCCGAAAGCATTCTAGTTCCAGCATAAAGACTCCACCCCATACGCTGGTTTGGTGCATATGTGGGGCATTGACTCAATAGTTTTGTATCAATCTTTCACTTGCTCCAGGTTGTTGCATACATCTCTTATAAGTGGCATATAAATCGAATTGACATGGTTGACTGATGGCGCAGTATATGGCAAGCATCCATCTCCACAACGTCACATGTTGCTCCATTTTTGTAGAATTTTCCTAGGGAAAAAGGGATACGACAAAGGCTATTTATCCGTGTTTCAGCTTCCTTTCGAATCCAACTGAACTTATAGGGCTGTGGATGTTTCTCCGTCTTCAACTCTAGTGCATTCATATATGTTTCTTTGTCTTCAACTCTAATGCATTCACAAGAGCTTTTGGCATGATATTCTCGTAGCTACCATTGTCTATGATCATATTACACATTTTGTTATTAATAATGCAGCGAGTCTTGAAGATAGAATGTCTCTGGTTTCTCTCCTTGAGTTTTGGGGCAAACAACACTCGTTGAATGACACAATTTACTAGTTCTCCCTCATCAACTTCTACTAGTTCCTCTGCTTCATTATCCCTTCTATCTCTTTCTTCTCTTCGATCCTCTTTATCTTCTTTTATCACATGGACTGATCAACATGTGGGACACTCATTGGAATGGTGTCCAAGTTGATTGCACCAACTTCCTCGTCATGGGCTTAGTGTATGGGTTACTGCTAGTACTACCCTTTTGCAGTGTTGAGGTGGCTGGTGCCTTCAACTTTTGATTACTGTTGCTCTCCCTTTGAGACCGACTAGATGAGAGTAACTATGATTTATTAGGTCATGAGTGTTGGTCAGCACTCTTGGTTTATTGGGTGAAAGTTTACGTTCTTGGTGATGGTCGAGATAATTATCTCGATTTTCATAGCTAAGTTGACAACTTCATATAGAGTCCAAACAGTGTGCAACGAGACCTTATCTTGAATGGCTAAATGTAAACCTCCAATTTACCTTGCAATATGTTGCCCTTTAGTTTATGAGAGATTGTTCCAAGGTTCAATTGGTAGAAATCCTCAGTGTATTCATTGACAGTCCTTGTTCCTTGTCTACAATTTTGATATTGTTGGTATAGGATCTGCTCATTATTTGGAGGGAGGAATCTAACTCTCATTAATCATTTCATTTATTGCCATGCATGTACTAGTTGTTTGCTCTGTCTGCTCCTGTTATTTTGCAGAAAAATTCTTCTCATCAACCATTATTTATCATTCCACACCCCACACTTTACGAAAAACACTCCACATCCTATGAAAAACACCACCGCATCCTATAGGTGTCACCCCTACACTCTATAGGTGTGGGGTGTGTGATGTGAACAATTGCTGATTTGTAGCAAAACTCTATTTTGCATTTGTTCCCATCGGTTGATGCACCCTACACAGCTTATAGGCCACCAACTTCACTTGTTGTGCCTTTAGGATTTTCATATAATCAAAGAAGTTTTCCACTTCCAAAACCAATCAAGAAAATATTTAACCAACCAAATAATCATCAAGGTTAAAAATTTAACCAACCAAATTAATATGGTGGAATGTTTAATCCTATGGGTTAAGGATATAACCAACTAAATTAATATCCAATAATCTTAATATTTTTAGAAGAACAGTGAGGTAAGGGTGTGCAACCGGATTGGGATCCGGATATTCGGCCATAGATTTACAAAATTTACAAAGAACAAAATAAAATAATAATACATCACAACTAATTAAACTAATAATAATGCAGCTGCACAAAACACTATAAACTCCATGTGGGTCATAATCTGGAATCATCATCCAGTAACTCAGTCCCTCCTACACATGATAGCGCTCCTGTTTTGAAATCTCAACATAATACAAAGACATAAATTAGCTACAAATATGATCAAAGATAAACAAATGTAGAGACTGCAATTAAACCTGATGAGGATTCCTTACACATATGTGAAACCTTTCAAAAGTCATTCTCAACAAAACCAATGAGAATCTCTATTTTATTAGAAAATAATCTCTAAATAAATTTAAAAAAATTAAATTATAAACTCTTTGTCAAGCAATGAGCAAAGACATTGCTTAAATGAGGGCAGTGTGTTTAGTCTATAATCTATCATACTTAAAATAAGATTAACCGTTGACAACATATTGTCCCACTTGCAGGATTCTACCACCTAGCTGCAGTTTCAACCATATATCGTAAAAATAAAGGTCAATGCAAAGAAGACAGAGAGAGAGAGACTCAATCATACTTAATCATGCCACCAGACAATGTCCCTCTTGCAGGATCTTGCCATATCTTGAAAAGATCTTGAATCAGCTCCTGTCGATGGGCTTGAGCACAAACCAAACCAGCATACTTTGTGAATTCCGACCAATCTTGAGATGCCACAACCTGAATACAAAGATCAATATCATGCCACCTAATATTCTCAAGGCTGTTAACTTCATCTAAAACATCCAAGAAACAATTATACTAAGCCAACATGCGTTGTCGTCCTTTAGTTTATCTAGTTGGACTCAAACCACTCAAAACATCACTAAATGGTATTGTATAAAAAGAAAATTCATCAGTGTCAGATGACAAAATATAAATTGGACTACTTCTACTTATAGCAGGCATAAATTCTCCATGTTAATGACAGACAGATGATGCCGTAGCTATAGTTCAAATCACAATTTAAGGTGTCATTTTTGTCAAAGAACCTGAGCCACAGTCCAATCTCTCTCTCCCCCTTCCCATATTTCTATATATTGATTTGAAAAATTACCTAGCTGCGAGCTTTTGGGTTGAGCCCTTGGATATGCACTGGATACTCAGCCTAGGTGACTAACACATTATCCAAAACATTGAACGGTAAAATGTAAACATGAGTAACAAATCATCTTTTGTTTATGATTTGGGAAAACAATGGATGGGCCGAAGAAAAAGAAGTAGTGGCTGAACAATTCATAAGAGATGAAGGTAACCTTTTGGAGTTCATATTCTTTGATTTGTTCCGAAAGTGGAGATAAACGCAGCCCAAAACTGCTATAAATATCATGGGAAATGTAAAAAGCAGAAGATTTGTCCCTGGATATTGATATCATTAATTAATTTAGCCTGATTCTAAGAAAAAGAACTGAATGCATTGGAAAACATTAAGCTAGTGATCAGGAAAATACAAAATTAGGGAACCTTGATCTCCAAAATATGTTGAATTGAGCTTGCTGTTTAGGGTGGGAGTCCATGCTTGCTTGTATGTTTTGGTTGGCAAAAGAACCCAAATTATCCTTAATGCTGTTTTCATACTACTGATCATCTTCTTCCCCAAGCTAGTGAGTCAGCACATGCGCGAGGAGATCACCCTTAATTTACTGGAAAATAACTCAACCTTTTAGTATATGCTCGAAGAAACCTTATCCCAAGTACTATTTATTACTACAAAACAGAGTTAGATCCAATATAGCAGCATCACCATTAGCATATGGTTCTTCAAAAGGATAAAGAGCCTCAAAATCACCTTGGCAATGAGAGAAGGAATTGTTAAATTGAGAGAATTAAGATCATCAGGACTGAAATAGCGTGAACAGTCTGGATGAAGTAGCTGCAGTAACAGACGCCTTCCATTCTAAAATTTACAAATGATAAAAAAGAAGCACTTAGTAATAGTGAAATGTTAAAAGAGAATAATTGAGATGAATATTTATTTTAATTGATTAACACCAGGTAAATTAGATCAACATGGAAAGAGAACAAATGATTATGTACCATATAATAATTAACAAAAGAGCCACCATTCTGAATGAACCTCACTACTGAAAATGCCAAGTTGCTGAAATTGTAGCTTTATCAAGGATCTCACTAAAGTTGCTAAAGTTGGAGTCCATATGCTTAAGTTGCCGAAGTTGAAGGAAGAGGGTTACCTTAAACAGGAAAAAAAAATATAGAGGTTAATTTAAATTCATAAATTAGTAATAAAAAATCAAAATTAACTAATAAAAGTGTTTACCTTCGGTGTCAACGCCTTCTACATGCTCCTCCACCTCCCAAGAACTAAGTAGTTCACAAGTCAACCAATTTTGCGTGCAGATTAATGCTTGGACAGTCTTCGGCGCTAATGAGCTTCGATATGAGTCTATTACACGTCCATCGGTGCTGAATGTGGACTCGGATGTGACGGTGGAAATAGGAATGACCAATACATCACGTGCGATCTCCGCAAGGATGGGATATCTAAATGAGTTATTCTTCCACCAATCTAAAATATCAAACTCAGGTATTTTTGGTTCAATCATATTTGACAAATATCTATCCATGTCCGAGCTAAGTACCGAACTATTTGCTTCTTAAGATATTGATCAAAAGCTGTATCAAAATCATCACAGTTCAGGTTATTACCAATAATACTTGAGGAACTTCTATCGATCATATTTGATGTTCCACTACCTAGCCCATGAAACTTGTGGTATTGCTCAATCAAACGATTCATGAGCAATCTTACGTTGGCATCAATTCTATCTCCACATTCATCCCCTTTGCATCTTTTTAACCAATATGACAAGGCTGTAATCTTATATCAAGGGTCAAGGACAAAAGCTACATAAACAATCATGTTCATCCTATCTGTGTTCCCCCAATATTTATCAAACTTAAGTTTCATAACAGATGTCATTCTCATCAACATACCATCATCATTCTCACCCATGTTGCTCAAAGTGTTCTCAATTGTACAAATTTGTTGAAATAACAAATTAGAGGTCACATACAATGAGCCGGAGATTTTCAAAGTGGCATCATAAAAAACTTTTAGAAACTTAATAAAAATACGAGCCATTTGCCAATTTTCAAATGAAGGCGCCAAAAGCTGTGACTCCTTCACTCCCATTAGCACAAAAACTCTTTCATATTTTTCAGCAACATTAAGCATTAGGTATGTAGAATTCCATCTAGTAGGAAAATCTAGACATACCATTTTTCCACACACAATATTCAGCTCATCTGCATATGTTGTAAACATATTAAGCCTTGCCGGTGATGACCTCACAAATCTTATTGCTTCTCTAATCTTATTTACAGCATCATGAATAATTTTTAAACCATCACATACAATGAGGTTTAAAATATGTGCAGCACATCGCACATGTATGAACTTGCCTCCCAAAATTATGAATTCTTTATCTCTTATGTTTCTCCTCACATGATCAGTAGCAACGTCATTAGAGGAGGCATTATCCACAGTGATCATATAAAGGCGGTTAATCTCCCAATCCGCCAAGCAAGACTCTAACATCTAAGCAATGGTCTCACCCCTATGATTAGGAATCTTGAAAACATTATGATTTTTTTGTGTAATACCCAGCTTTGATCAATATAGTGGCATGTGACACAAATATAATTATTGTTTTGCATCGATGTCCATATGTCGGCGGTCAAACATACTCTCTGACTACTCAACAAAGCCTTCAACCTTTGCTTTTCCTTCTTGTATAAACCAATACACTCTTTTTGGAAGGTGGTTCGGGATGGCAAGGTATGTCTAGGCTCTAAATAACAAAAAAGGTTAACAAATGCCAGATGCTCTATAACCTTGAATGGCAATTCACACTGGATAAACAAATTGGAAATCATCGCCTTTAATTTTTTCCGATCATATTGTCCTAACACTTAAGGATTAGATCTTTTATCATCAATCCTAACTCCAGTGTGTGATGGTGATTTATCATTCGCAAGATTTTTATTCTATCTAATAGGAGAGTTCGGACAAGAAAATCCTAGGTGGTGAGACATTGATGAAGTACCATTTTTATAATGGCATCCATAGATCTTGAAGCAATAATTGCATTGAGCTTTAGGTGCAATGGGATCAATAGGTTCAATCCTTGTAAAATGATCCCATACATGAGATTGGTTGGTAGCCTTCTTGGCTCTTTTTGACTTTGGGGGGGGAGATGGTGTGGGGTTTTGGGTATTCATAGAGGAAGGCACTAAAGGACTAATGTTTTCCTCTATGTCCAATGAAATAGGTGCTGATCCACCAACACTATCACTAAAACTACATTCCATCTGTTTTAAACATAAAAAATAATGTACAAGCTTCAGCATTTTTATGGAAAGAAATACATAGAAATGTAAACTGATGTATAAAACAAATACATAGAAAGAAACAGGATAGAAAAAACAACAAACAATCTGAACCTACAGACAAATATCTAGTATTTGAATGGCACCAAGCTGGTGTGGGCATGTCATGATTGGGATTTACACTTAATTATAATATGATATATACATATAGTTTCGTGCACGCCCGAATGCACCCATCATTACCTAAGATTAATACAGTACTACTTTTAATTATAACTTAGATTTATTATTAATTAAGTCCATCATTGACTTTTAGATCGAGTAGCCTGATAATTAAAGCATGCAGTGCAATTATTTTTGGAAATCTAAACAAGTACTGGGATCTATATGCATACCATATATTTTATATAATTTTCTGATTCGAATACTTCATATTTTAGAAGAAGATCAAGGCAAACTCAACTGGGCTGTTGTTGTTTGCTAATCTCTATATACTAAGTTAATAATCCAACATCAACCTAAATCAAATTATACTAAGTTAGACATTATCTTTAACGGTTGCAAACTCTAATTGGAGTTAGATTGTGTTTTGAAAGGTTACATGCTAAAGAAAAAATATATTTGCAAGTCAGATTATGAATACATTAATGATTACCTATCAAATACCAACATATGTGTATAGGAGAAGCTGTTGGAAGTGTTAAATTGAAATTGTGAGACATATTATACACACCATATGACTTTGGGATTTTAGTGCAATCAGAATCACAATTGAGAACATGAGCCTGAACTGCTACTTAATTTGGCTGTTAGAATTGGGAAAGAATGAATACGTCAGACTGACTAGACTGAGGAGTTGCTTGAAAGAAGCATTTTTTTAGTTGCTAGTATTTTTTTCTGTTCTCCAGACTCCAGCATTGTTAATTCGTAATAGTTAGAAGAAAGCACACACGCTGGCAACCAAGAAGGACTGTAGAGATGGACCGTAACCAGCCAAATGGTTTATTTAACATGTTTATCCTACCAACTAATGCAAGTTTTTTTGTTTTTATTATGCACAAAAAACATATATTATATTTATATAGATGGTTTGTACAGATTTTTTTTTTCAACAAATATTAATTTTCTTATAAAAGTATTTCATGCAAGACACATTTGATCAAAACATAGAATAATCTATCTTGAAACAAACGGGGTATGAAATTGAGAGCAACAAACGGGTGAAGAAGGCTCGGGCTTGGTAAGGATTAGGCATGGAGATTTTATGAAACCCAGACCTAAAAGGGTTTCCAATATTGAAATCCCAAATTTACAAATATTTCACATGCAAAGCAACCCATGATTACAAATATTTTGGATACAAATATTTTTAAAGGCTCAGGACACAAAAATTTCTCAAATCTATACAAACCGAGAGAACGAAGAAGAAATCAAGAAATAATACTTGATAATGTCTAACTATACCTTCAGTCTCCGAGCAAGTTCTTTGGTGTGCAAAACGTTGGCGAGCTTTGAGAGCTAGGGTTCAAACTTCACTCTGTTTGCCAAAATCACAGAAGACTGAGGGTAACGTCGTAACGAGAAGTCGAGAATGGTCGAGGGAAATTGGAATGAGGGAAAGAAGTATAAAATAAAACGACATTGTTTTGGATAAAAGAAAAGCCGGTTACGGAAACCGGATTAAAATCCGGATCCGGGCGGGTACAAAAAATTTTTTACCTGCCCGGATTCCGGGTTTCGGACCAGACCGAAAAAAAAATCCAGCCCAGTTCTACACCCTTACGGTGAGGCCCTTTTAACAATATAAAACCAACATTTTTTATAGCATCCCCGATAACTCATGGAATTTCCTACCTTTGTTTTGGTTAGCACCCACTAAAAAAATATAAAAATAAAAATTGATCCAAGAATTATTAAGTAGTTTTATTTGAAAGCATTTACACCACACACCATCTGCATGTCATAGTTTAATTTGTAAGATTTAAATTTTAAAATTTATTTTTTAAATCAATACACACCACGTGAATATTGTGTGGTGTAAAGACGTTCAAATATAATTATTATTACGAGTAATATCACATTAATGCTGTGATAGAAACACATGCTTGCAGACCCAACCTCTGCAACTCTACTCTTCAACTCATGAGCCGAGACTTACCGAAGGGAACCTAACCCATCGAGCAGCCACCTTTCTTCAACTCCATGGCACGGCATGGCTGCCCAGTTCCTAACGTAAACACGAAATCAGCCGAATATTATGCAGCCAAGTCCAAAGCACAGGCTTCCTCATTCAAAATGGCCACAGCCAACCTTCGAATTTCCCACTTTAGTCATCAAACAATGCCTCTCAGAAGTCCATCGAGATTGCTCCGATGCCACTCCTTTTGATTTTCTAGCCGCATTCTTTTGGACACGTATCACACGTTTGAAGGGCCCCAAAAATGGCTCTGCACACTCCCTCTCAATCTATATGGACTTCAGCATCAGGGCCGGCTCTTCCCCAACTAATTAGGCAATTGCCTAAGGTCCCTAGTAGAAGAAGGTCCCAAAAAAAATATTAAGTATAATTTTTTAAATAGAAAAAAATATCTAATTAAAAAAATTAATTAATTCAATGAGAATATCAAAAGTATCAAATATATATTATGTCATTATTAGTTTTGAAAGTATCCCACGTAATAATTATTTGAGGTAGTCTCCTTCTAAGAATAGATTTCTTTTTAGTCATTTTTAGTTTAATATATAATGTAAAAATTATAAATAGTAAAATCTAATTTTCAAGTGTTCATAAAAAAATTTTGTATAATCCTTTGTAGTTTGTAGAGACAAGGGCCTACTTTTTTCCAAATGTGTAGATTATTTATATAATTTTATTGACAATGAGGATTATAATTGGTTCTATAATTTATTTAGATACAAAGAATATATCAAGATACCTGTGAATAGTAGTGAAATAGTTTGTGAATAGTAGTAAAATAGTTTGAGTTAAGATGTTTGATTAGATTTTGAAAAATGAGAGAGAAAAAATAGAATTTAAGAAGATCTGAAAATAGCTGAGAACAGTTATGTCCCCAAAGGCCCCAAGAGTCTAAAACACGTCTTGTAAAACTAGATTTATAAAATCTTCTCTAAATAAAAAATTTCTAATAAAGATTAGTCGGTTATTAGTTAAAAATATGGTATAAAATCTTAATCAGTAATTTTACTTTGCAAAACGATAGAAATTATTTTTAAATAAAAATATAATGTAAAAATTAAAAATTAAAATTAAAAAATTTAATTTATTTT
>QEOT01001144.1:130434-164712 GCA_003123785.1 Pterocarya stenoptera
AAAAAAAAAAAAAAAAAAAAAAAAAAAAACGAAAGATAGAAGAAGAGATCACTAGTTTTGTAACGCTCCAATGGAAGGCCTAAACCACATGACTTATACTTCAAAAGAACCAGTCAATGATAGAATTGGAGCTCCATTGAAATCTTATAAAGAGCAAGAACTTCTCCTTCCCAAACAATGTGGGATCCCATATACCACCTACCCTTATCCTTATCATATGGGGTATCACAAGTTTCTTTGCAGCTTTTCCAACATTGCAGCAGGTATTGGATAGAACTAAAGCTAGCTACATTTTTTTCAGTCATTGTTTCAACCACATCTTTAAGGAGAAAGCATCATACAAAGCAAACTTTAGACCAATTTAAACTAATCAGGGCTAAAATGTGAAATTCACTCACCAGGTATAGGGACAACATCATCCCCTTGTTCGAGAACCCATGCAATTGCTAGCTGGGCAGGATTGCATTCATGCTTTCTAGCAAGGCTTTCTATCTGAGTATAAATGGGCTTGTTCTTTACCAAATTCTCTCCTTGGAACCGAGGATGATGGTTGGCCTTAAAGAAAAAAGAGCTGGATTCAGTTAAGTGTGGTAATATTTTTGCACAAAGGCAGAAGTGTTGAAATCCTCAACTACTATATACTATGGTTCTTAAAATAAAGCACAAAGCATTTACACAAAAAGTTCTTTAAGGAAGAGATTCTTTAAGAAAAAGAATTAATACCATGTGGAATCAAGTGCTTCTAAAGGCAACTAAATAGCCATTTTTAAAAGATAATAAATGGAAGGGAAAACATTGGTGAAATTTATACCAAGCTGCTATTTGTGGCCAAACTTTCCACAACTCCTTTGCCAGCCAAAAAGCCACGACCAAGAGGACTGTATGGAACTATTCCAATTCCAAGTTCCCTGTATGCACAGTACCATTTAGGGGGTATTGTCGTAATTCTAGATAAGATGATTATTATATATTGAAATAGAAAATCTACACAAACATACCTTCAACACAAGCAATAATCTTATATATAACTTTCACATACAACAGATACTGAACAAGTAAGCAGCGCTAGATGGGATTCCTCATATCAAGAATGGATAAACATCTCACCAAGGAATTCTTCGAAGGTTTCTTTCAAGTGAAAGCACACATAAGACAATTTTCATAAATACTTGAGTTATAAATTGAACAAAACCTGCAAAGTGGAATTATCTCTTCCTCGAGATCACGAGCCCAGAGAGACCACTCCATTTGTACAGCTGTGATTGGATGGATAGCATGTGCCCTCCTTATTGTGTCTGGGCTGGCTTCAGATAGACCAATATACTTGACTTTTCCCTCTTCTACCAGTTTCTTAAGTTCACCAATCTACAAACCAATAAGATGCACCTAATGAGTTTTGCCACCTAGATCCCACCATCACTAGACTCAAATAATCAAATACAAGAAAATTTGACAGTTTCAAACTGCAAAACAAAAAATAATACAGAGAAAAATTCACTGGAACAGAGAAAAATTCACTTACAGTTTCTTCTATAGGTACTTTTGTGTCTACCCGGTGCTGATAATACAGATCAATATATTCCACATCAAGGCGCTTTAAGCTTGCCTCACAGCATGAGCGAACATATTCGGGACTACCATTCACAATCATATCAGAAAACACCAGACTTTGGATGCCAAATTTGGTGCCTATTTGAATTTTCTCTCTTGGCAATTGCTTCAAGGCCTGGAGGATATATAATTTTTTCAGTTAATGTCAGAAAGTTTTATTGTGTTCCTCAAATGTTAGCAATTTGCTAACAACAGAACAACATAAAAAACCACAAATTTATTCTCCATTTACTACTAAAAAAATCCAACTTCTTGAGAAAGTAAAAGTAAAAATTGGTAATAAACACCTTCCCAAGAAGAATTTCATTAGTGTGAGGCCCGTAAATGTCGGCTGTATCAAAGAAAGTGATTCCCTTGCTGAAAGCATGCTTTATTACTGAGATTCCATCCTCATCAGAGAGAGGAGAATTATAGGCTCCACTCAGGCCCATACATCCAAACCCCAACTTTGAGACCTGGGAATAAAAGAATAAAAATAATAAAAATTACAAAGAAATGAACAACATTTAGTCAAAATTAATGAATCGGAGTGACAAAACAGCACCAAAAAGTTATTCCAATAAAGAAAACTATTACTTAGAACCTATTCTGCATCTTGAACATTATGAAAGACTAATATCATGATTTCCAAAACTTGTTAGTGACACAAGGATATATATTTTCACATAAATCTACTAATAGTCTTCCATGATTAGAATTTATTTCTGCAGGTCCAAACTTATATCGAGGCTCTTGGTGAAGGAAGAGATGTTCGTTGATTACAGAATTTCCAAAAAAGAAAAAAAAAAAAAAAAGAACTGGTGTATGCCCATCAAATACATCCAAATTTCTTGGTGTTGTTGGATATAGAATAATAAGTACCCTTTTAAAGACAGCAACTCCACATGATCTCCTTTGATCACAAGAATGTAGAACGAGACTATTAGGACTTAAAACTTTACCTCAATAGTTTGACAATCTTAATCCGTTTAGCAACATTTATATCTATATAAATCCATCAACACAACTGCTTTTTCATATCTCTTCCCTAAGGTTGATATAATTAAAAGCACCTATAGAAGCTCGGCCATTGCAGGCTCATGATTTGACCATAGGAAACATTCTTAGAGATGATGCAACTCTTTCTGCAGCCAGCAGTAGGAAGTTCTTCTTGAGCTGTTTAGAAGAGTTTAGAAGACATCATTATTGCAGCAACAGCCCAAGACCCGTTTATTTTAACACTTCTCTACAAACTTCATCACAATCTACCCTGTAACTAAATAGCTTCGGATGAAACTTGTTCCTAATTTATGGTGCCCTCTTCTATGTCTACAAATAGATATTCTCATAATAGTTAACTTGTACACACGCTGCACTGTCTACAACAGAATTAATTACATAAAAATAACAATACAAAATCCTGATCACTGAAAGGTAACTTGTCAACTGCCAAAATCAGTTTTAATTTTCTTTCATCCTTTCCTTCATTCAAAGATCCAAGATTTCACATTCAAACTCATGGTTAATGAGTAAACTCATCTCTTCCAAAAGATAATGGCTAGGGATATCAAACTATCATCAGAACTCAGCCATTCAATGGACATGCACATTTGTACATCCCATGGAAATTGAAATTCTTTCTTGTATTATACATTCCATTTTGTTTCATCATTCAGACTAATTCTGTTTAAGAAAATGAATGTTATTGTTGATGGTACAGGATCAGCTTTCAGATATCAGTGAGTGGCATCCATTTGACATTTTTTTTATGTCGAATAAATGATAGAATGGTTTCAAATTCACTTCCTTGGCTACCATTTTTGTGGAAAAGTAAATTTGGCACCACATGTTTATGCTGATTTTGGGATCAGAAAGAAATACTTGTTTCCCAACCAGTCTCATCATTTCTTGTGTCACAATGTCATTAGCTCACCGTATGGGACGATACGCCACTATTACAATAGAAAAGTAAAACAAAACGAAACAAAACATTATACAAATTCAGAAAGAAGGATTCACATAGTTTTTCACAGTCTGAAACCATTTATATGTGTCTACACCCATGCATATATCATTTTCACAATCACAGACCACCTCAACCAAATAAAAACTTGGCAAGTTTGTCCATCAAAGACCATCTCAACCAGATAAAAATTGTCCAAAAACTATTCAATACTGTCAGTTCCAATAAATCATATATTCCAAGAAGCTAATCACAATCTGACCGATAGCAGAATTGTCATCATTAGTTTACAAAGTTCTCAAAAATCCCTGGGACTTTAGAGTCTCAAACTATGCAGATTGGTATTCAAAGAAAAGAAATGTTTTAACTACAGAGACTTTATTGTTAATTTATAAATTTACTTTTATAAGAGGAGTTCGTTCGTGACTGTAACACTTTTCAAATGCAATGAACAGATGCAAGTGCAACATTCTTGAAAAATAAAATTGACACGTGTATGCAAGACTGAAATTGGGAGTTACCTCAAGGCCTTGATTGCCCAGTTTCACCCTTGGAATTTGGACTTCGTTTCCTTGTGCCATTATTTTAGAACTTGTGTTTCTCTCCTCAAGATTCGTGTCCCGAACGTGTATGTAATATATATGTAGAGAGAGAGAGAGAGAGAGAGTGAGAGAGAGGAGCCGCTGACTCTTATCTGTCCTTTCTCACTAATAGTAGGATGTTTTTTCCCTCTTCGTTACTGCAATAAACAAGCTTTGGAATATAAGGAAATTGATTTACACGTAATATTTTATATAATTATGTTTTAAATAAGAGATATTTTATAAAAATAGCCATTCCTACAATATTATTATAAAATGTATCCTATAATATTATTATAAAATATATTATGAAAATATGTTGTCAGTACATCTCCAACCCGAATCCTTTTCCTCGTACAGTTGTTTTATCCATTATATAATGAGTGTATAAAACATATAATTTATTGTGAAATCACTTCAATTATATAAATATTTTTAATCAATTGTTTATTCTTATCCAGATTCCCCCTTTATTGCTTGTGTCTTGGCTTTTTCTGAGCTCGTTGACTGTGAGAGCACGCGATTAGCACGTCGGGAATTACCTTGTGATCACGTAAGTGGCTACGTTTCAACCTTGAAATTGTGGCTGATTTCAGGCCAGCAAGAAGGGCTGCCACTTTTCAGCCTCTCTTTTCGTCATCGATTATGTCATTACCATCTTTATTTCGTTTGTAGTAAAGTTTTGGGAATAAAGTGCAGTGAAGTCCTCTTTTGCCAAAAGTCAGAAAATGAGTCCGACGATAAAGAAAGTACCGAAGAGAAATTTTCAATTGAATTCCATGAAATTTGCAGCTGTTTCAACTTTCAAGCAAAATAAAAAAAATAAATAGAAAATATTTTAGACATAAAAAATTATGTAAAAATAAATTATAAATTGATGTAACTTAATGTAATATATCAAATTATAATATTATTTTTATTATAAAATATATCTAACGATCTCATGAAATAATATTAATTTATAAATTTACTTTTATATAATCTATTTGTATTTATAACAATTTTAAAAAAACATTCCACTATCCATCTTGGGGAGGAAGTTCCATCTTTCAAGATTTCTTTCATCTCTTGGTTAGCATTTATTTTGGTGACAAAAAATAAACATACACTAAATTTATTTATATATATATAAATAATTAGATTTCACAAAATTTTATTTTCAGATATTCCAGTGCACTCTATTGTACTTCAAAAAGTGTCCAAAAATCAAAACTCTCATTCTAAATATTTTCTCAATATTAGAAATCGAATCCTGATTTTTAACATGACGGTGTGTTAGAATAATTTTAAATTATGGACTTTATTTGATTGCATATTTTGTATTTTATAAAAACATGTTAGATATATAACTCATAATAGTATTTTGATTAAACTCAATATGTTAAGTGATCATTTGAAATTTTTTGCACCTTAATAATATAGGATTATATCCTATTTAATGTGCTAAATTACGTATGCAGGCTAGTAAACTTAAAAGTTTTATTTTGAAAATTCCCTAAACCCTATTGGAAAGCTTAAGGGTTTTTTGTTCTGAAAATTTAAGTCTCTAATGGGAGGATTCCATAAGTTTTCTATATATATGGCTAGTTCACCTCTCCTCTGCGTGTGTATCTATGGCTTGCTCCATTGAAAGCTAATACTTTTGTGAGGAGTAAGGAAGAGAAGATTTGACTGCTAATATTTGTGGAGGTTTAAGATTTGCTTTCAAGATATATTCTATAGGTATATTTTCTAAATTATGATTTGATAATTGTGATTCTTATTCTTAGCTTGATTTATATTATTTATAACAACTGGAATCAGAGCATACATGCTAGAGTAGATTCCTTCGTATTTCCGCATGTCACAGTACGATCTATTCCATTCTATTTTTTTTTTTGAAACAGATCTATTCCATTCTTGATTGGGTTTCGTTCTTTTTATTGGAAGGTATATCTTATTTGAGACTCAAATGAGAAATGCATACACGAAGCCCCAAGTCAAAAAAAAAAAAAAAAGAAGAAGGGGGGGATGCCATCTGATGACAACAACACAATCCAAGTCGATCAGATCGACTCAATGCTTCGGTTATTTGGCATGACACTGCAGTAGATGATTTTAAGTCTTTTAAAAAAAAAAAAAGTTACAAGGTTTCGGCTTTGAGATTTGCTTGATCCTATATGCCCCACAGATCTGAGCGAAAATAGAATTTTAGCTTAATTTTGTGTTTGAGCCTCTCTGATCAGATCTCGTAGAATACGCATAAAGTTATGCATAATTGAAATTTTTTTTTATCTGATTATTCTTTCTAGCTTGGGTAGATAGCAATATCGTCGTATATAAAAGTCTATCTGATGATATTGTTTTTAACAGTTGATGATTATTATTTTATTGCATAATTACTATTTCGTGATTGAATTTTGTGGGTACTATGACTATTCTTATTTTTCTATTAAGAAAAATCTTTAAAAATATTAGTGGATGGTAGTTGCCAAAGTAGCATGCTTATTGATATTTATTCATTTTTATAAAATAATAAAAAAGGGATATCATTGCTTTTTTAAATTATTGCACATAATAACTTGTCCAAAATTGTTATTGTGTGATATTTTAGAAAATGGCGAGAAGTAGTTAATGAGATTGTATTAGTCTAGAAATTTCCTTCTACCTAAAAGTAACGATATTTCGAAAACTAATGTGATTTTATTGATTAGCTTCATGATATGTTTTAAGAGTACTTTATAACGTGTTGTTTAGTCAGCCCAAAGGTGACTTTACAATGATGCACCTAGGCTCTTACTGTGATGAGGCTCATATGATTTCGAGCTTAATTACGGATTGTCTAGTTAATAGTCAATGCTAATTAGATAGATTTGTTATCATCTATTAACTGCATACATTATGTTTGGATGATAATTAAATAACATGTATTGTTTTACGTTTCCACAGTCTTGAGTACCTCCTCTATTTCAAGTCAATTATCTACTATTGAAACTTTAACTAGAAATAATTATGTGAAATGGAAACGGGACGTAGAAATAACACTTAGTCTTTTGGATTTGGATTTTGGGGCAACCTTCAAAACCTACTAATAAGAGCACTACTGAATATGTGATTAAATATCAAAAGTGGGAAAGGGCAAACATACTTTGTTTAAAGATCATCAAACATTCTATATCTAATTCCATTATGGGAGCTATTTCAGACAATGATAATACTAAAACTTTTATAGATGCCATAGGACAAAGATTTGTTGAGTCTGATAAAGCTGAAACTGGAGACTTGATGAATAAACTAATGAGTATGAAATATGATGGTACAAGTGGAGTTAAGAAGTACATTTTGAAAATGATCCATATATTCTCTAATCTATAAGCCCTTAAAGTTTCCATTGTCTGAGTCTTTTTTGGTCTATCATGTTCTCAATAGCCTTTCTAGTCAGTTTAATCAACTAAATGTTTCTTATAATACTCAGCATGATAAATGAGATTTAAATAATTTAATAGCAATGTGCCCAAGAGGAGTATAGGATGCCACTTTTTAGCCTCTCTTTTTGTCATCGATTATGTCATTACCATCTTTTCACTTTTTGTTTTTGTGTTTAATTTTCTGTTTTACTTCAAAAATATAACAATTTTTTGTTTCGTTTGTTGTAAAGTTTTGGGAATAAAGTGCACTGAAGTCCTCCTTTGCCAAAAGTCAGAAAATGAGTCCCACGACAAAGAAAGTATACTAGAGAAATTTTCAGATCTTTCAAGAAAATTGAATTCCAAGAAATTTTCAACTGTTTCGAGAAAAAAAGAAAAAAGATATTTTAGGCATAAAAGATTATGTAAAAATAAATTATAGACTAACGCGACTTAATGTAAGATATCAAATTATAAAATATATTTAACGATCCCACAAAGTAATATTAATTTATGAATTTACTTTTACATAATCTATTTGTATCTAGAACAATTCTTAAAAAACATTCCACTATCCATCTTGGAGAGGAAGTTTCATCTTCCAAGATTTCTTTCATCTCTGGGTTAGCATTTTTTTTGTGACAAAAAATAAACATACACTAAAATTATTTATATATATATAAATAATTAGATTTCACAAAATTTTATTGTCATATATTTCAGTGCACTCTATTGTACTTTAAAAAGTGTAAAAAAAAAAATCAAAACTCTCATTCTAAATATTTTCTCAATATTAGAAATCAAACCCTAATTTTTAAGTGTGTTGGAATAATTTCAAATTATGGGTTTCATTTGATTGCATATTTTATAAAAAAACGAGTTAGATATATAGCTCATAATGGTATTTTGATTAAATTTAATATGTTGAGTGATCATTTAGGATTTTTTGCACTTTAGTAATATAAGATTATATCCTATTTAATGTGGTAAATTGCAAATGTAGGCAAGGAAACTTAAAAGTTTTATTTTGAAATTTTTCTAAACCCTATTGGGAAGTTTAAGGGTTTTTTTTGTTATGAAAGTTTGAATTTCTAATGGGAGGACTCTATAAGTTTTCTATATATATGGCTAGGTCTCCTCTCCTCTCCATATGTGTCTATGACTTGCTCCATTGAAAGTTAATACTTTTGTAAAGAACAAGAGGGAAAGATTTAACTGTTAATTTTTGTAGAGGTTTAAGATTTGCTTTCAAGATGTCTTCTACAGGTATATTTTCTACATTTTAATTTGATGATTGTGATTTTTATTCTTAGCATGATTTATATCAATTGGAATCAGAGCATACATGCTAGGATTAGATTCTTTCGTATTTCCGCATGTCATAGTATGATCTATTACCATTCTTGATTGGGTTTCATTCTTTTTTATTGGAAGGTATATCTTATGAATAATGATAGGGTTACTACTCTACTACTATCTATTTACTACTCTTTTTGCATTTGATTTTTTTTAATTTTTAATTTTACTTAATGATTAAAGAAGTGAGTATTAACAAATTTATATTTTTTTTAATTTTTTCTTAGTGATTAAGGATGTTAAAAACATATTTAAAAGAAAATAATAATAAAATAAAAAAACTTAAAATGAAGTTAGGTAGTAGATGAGTAGTAATAAGATAATAATTCTATCACCACCCATATCTTATTTGATTGGTCGTGATATTTCAGAGTTATTAGAAAATAATTATTTACAAAGCCTGTATTACTGAAACAAATAAACAAACACAAATGAGAAATGCATACACGAAGCCCCAAATTGAAAAAAACAAAAAAAACAAAAAACAAAAAACAAAAAACAAAACAAAAAATTGGTTAGTTTTTAATCATGAAGGCCAACCATTAGAGCAGCTTTTTACAATTCTTAGGCCAGACCCTTTTCATTTTTTTTTAACAAATATTATGTGCAGCTTTTTTATTTAAGATGCCATCTGAAGACAACAACACAATCCAAGTTAGATTGACTCAATGCTTCGATAATTTGGCATGACACTGCAGTAGATGATTTTAAGTCTTGAGATTTGCTTGATCCTATATGTCCCACAGATCTGAGCGGAAATAGAATTTCAGTTCTTCTATGCACAGTCGTCTTGTGTAGACGCTGTGCAGTCGGCTGGCCACGTCAGCTCATATTTAAAAAAAAAAAATGAAGGCGAATTAAATTGAAAACAGAGATGAAAACCCATTTCGTCCATTTTGTTTCCCACTGCTTCTAAGCTCTCAGAACAAAACATTCTGCTCGAGAGGAAATCCTCGGCCATGAATCCAACGGGCTTCTTCCTCATTACGTGTAGGTGTAGAATGGCCATAGGCCGTCTCTTGCTCTTCGGCTTTAATGGCTCGAGAGACCGTACTGGGAGTGTGTGTATATGTACGGTCCCTCAATAACCGTATGTAAAAGTCCTTCAATCTTTGCATGCTTCACCAACTCCTCACAAAGAAACCCAGAATTCAAACAAGATGATTTTTACCGGAATGAAATGCGATTGAAATGCTCTCACATAAACAAATGCTCTCACATCTCCTGTAAGTGGGTTGCCTTTGCATTTAGATGGCTCTTCCACAACATTGTGCTTTGGTGGGAATCCTCACTTTGACAACGGATCACCTACTCCACCTCCAATAGAAGAGCTTAAACCCCATTTGCCTTCTGTAATTTCTCATTACCAAGATGGATTATGGTTGGATTCTAAAATACCCGATTCATCTGTTAAAATGAAGACCAGCGGGAGTTTGATTGATGAAGTGAATCTTTGTAGAAATCTTAGTAAAGTGTATATTGGCAATGGAAAAAGGAATTTTCAAATTCGAGACACTTCTTGGTAGACAGGGATAGGCTTCTCTCTGGTGATTGTTTCTTCATGGGAGTAATAAAATCAATATTGATGAATATGGGAACTGTGATAATGTCAGGAGAGGATCTAGTGGTTTCAGGATGAAGTTAATTCGAAAGGGCTTTGCATTTTGGAACACAGAGAGGAAGGAAAGGGCTTTGCTGGAAGGGGGCTTCATTGGAAGGGGCTTCGCTAGACGGAGCTGGGGAGAGAAAGGGGGAGAGGGGTCGAAGAAACATAGAGAACTTTACGGGGAAGGAGATAAAAAGTCTCATGATGTTGTTTTTAACAGTTGATGATTATCATTTTATTGCATAATTACTATTTCTTGATTGGATTTTATGGGCACTATGACTATACTTATTTTTCCATTAAGAAAAATCTTTAAAAATATTAGTGAGTGGTAGCTGCCTAAGTGGCTGATTCATTGATATTTATTCATTTTTATAAAATAATAAAAAAAGGGATTTCATTGTTTTTTTAAATTATTGCACATAATAACTTGTCCAAATGTGTTATTGTGTGATATTTTAGAAAATGGCGAGAAGTAGTTAATGAGATTGCATTAGTCTAGAAATTTCCTTCTACCTAAAGGTGACGGTATTTCAAAACTAATGTGATTTTATTGATTAGCTTCATGATATGTTTTAAGACTATTTTATAACGTGTTGTTTAGTCAGCCAAATGTGACTTTACAATGATGCACCTAGGCACTTACCGTGATGAGGCTCATATGGTTTCAAGCTTAATTACGGATTGTCTAATTAATAACCAATGTTAATTAGATAGATTTGTTATCATCTATTAACTGCATACATTAAGTTTGGATGATAATTAAATAACATGTATTGTTTCATGTTTCTACAGTTTTGAGTACCTCCTCTATTTCAAGTCAATTATCTGCTATTGAAACTTTAACTGAAAATAATTATGTGAAATGGAAATGGGATGTAGAAATAACACTTGGTCTTGTGGGTTTGGATTTTCCGAGACAGCCTTCAAAACCTACTAATAAGAGCACTACTGAATATGTGGCTGAATATCAAAAGTGGGAAAGGGCAAACAGTCATCAAACATTCTATATCTGATTCTATTATGGGAGCTATTCCATACAATGACAACGCTAAAAATTTTGTGGATGCCATAGGACAAAGGTTTGTTGAGTCCGATAAAGCTGAAACTGGAGACTTGATGGATAAACTAATGAGTATGAAATATGATGGTACAAGTAGGATAGGAAGTACATTATGAAAATGATACATATGTCCTCTAATTTAGAAGCCTTTAAAGTTTCCATTGCAGAGCCTTTGTTGGTCTATCATGTTTTCAATAGTCTTCCTAGCCAGTTTAATCAGTTAAAGGTTGCTTATAATACTCAGCGGGATAAATGAAATTTAAATGATTTAATAGCAGTTGCCCAAGAGGAGTATAGGATGTGTCGTGAGACTGTTGAAACTGTTCAATTGGCTTTTTAGCCACTATCGAACAAGAGGTCTTCTCATAATCATAAGTCTAAGTTTCGTAAAGGCAATACGTCACACCGAAATCAGCACAATCAAAGGTTTGAAGGTCAGACTTCTGGTGATCCTAAATGAACTATAAAGAAAATGATCAATGTAAGTTCTGTAACAAGAAGGATCATTGGCAAAAATATTGTTTTAAGTTTAAGGCTTGGTTAGAGAAGAAGAAGAACAACAACTCGACTGGTACCTCCTTGGCCTTAGTTTGTTTTGAGTCATCTTTAGTAGATGTGCCTTTAAATTCTTGGTGGATAGACTCAGGTGCAAGGATTCATATTACGAATTCCTTCCAGGGATTCAAAAGCAAACAGAGGCCAAGTGAGGATGAAGTGAGCTTGTGCATAGGAAATTGTGTTTAAGTCAAGATCGAGTTTATAGGAATAGTAAAGTTAAATTTGGAGTCTGATTTTTCTCTTGTTTTGGATAACACTATTTTTGTACCGTCAAAGGAAAGAATGAAGAGATTAGTAAAAGTTAAATATTTCCTTCACTAGATTTCTCAAATTTTAACACCTGTGTGGACTATATAAGAGGAAAGATTACTAAGTCCACAAGGAAGGCTTCTAATAGGAGTGATGGTATTTTAGACTTGATACATACCGACATTAGTGGACCTTTACCTTCTACCATATGTGGAAATAAGTACTTCATAACTTTTATTGATGATTTCTCTCGCTAGGGATATATTTACCTGATTAATGATAAATCCTTTGTTCTTGAGAAATTTTAAGATATTCAAAATGGAAGTAGAGAAACTATGCGGGAAAAGTATTAAAATTGTTAGGTCTGATCGTGGTGGTGAGTACTATGGAAAATATGACGAGTCTGGTCAAAACATGAGTGATTTTGCAAAATTTTTATAAGAATGTGGGATAGTGCCTTAATACATCATGCCAGGGACACCTGAGCATAATAGCATTCCTGAAATACTAAATTGGACTTTGAAGGATATGGTTAGGAGCATGATGAGCAGAACAAATTTGTCAGAGTATCTATGGGGTGAAGCTTTGAAAACTGCTATGTACATTTTGAACAGGGTTCCCAGTAAAGCTGTTTCAAAACTCCTTTTGAATTGTAATCAGGTCGTAAGCCAAGTTTGGTTCATTTCAGAGCTTGGGGATACCCAGCTAAGATTAAGATTTATAATCCTCTTGAAAAGAAATTAGACCCAGCACTCATGGTTATTTTATTGGGTACCCAAATAGATCAAAAGGATAAAAGTTTTACTGTCCTAATCATGTCACTATAATTGTTGAGTCCATTATTGCCAAATTTTTGGAAAATGATGTTGGTGATCGTGGGAGTTTTGTACTGAAAGAAATTTTTGTTGAACCTATCAAGTTGTTGTTCAAGTTCCTGTTATACAGGAAAAAGTTGTTTCTCAGCCAATTGAAATTATTAATGAAGAACTTAGGCAACAAGAAGAACTTCATTTTCTTCACCCAACAACTATTAAGTCAGTTTCTGAGCCACAAGTCAGAAGATCACAAAATGAAAGAATGTCTGCATTGCCAAATGATTACATTGTCTATTTATTGAAGAGTGATTTTAATATTGAGCATATTGTTGATTCTGTTACTTTTAACCAAGCCTTGACGAGTCCTGAGTCTGATAAATGGTTAAGTGTTATGGTAGATGAAATGAATTCTATGGAAAAGAATAGAGTTTGGAAACTTATTGAAATTCCTCCAAATGCTAAGTTCATAGATAACAAGTGGATTTTCAAATGTAAATTGGATTCAAAAGGGAATGTTGAACAAAAGAAGGCAATATTAGTTGCAAAAGGATTCACTCAACGAGAGGGCATTGACTATAATGAAACATTTTCTCTAGTTTTGTCTAAGGATTCTTTTAGAATTATCATGACACTTGTGTCACACTATGATTTGGAACTTCATTAGATGGATGTAAAGAGAGCATTTTTTTAATGAAGATCTTTCTGAAGAGGTTTACATGAGACAATCTGAAAGTTTTGTTGTGAAGGAAAAAGAAAACTTGGTATGTAAGTTAAATAAATCCTTATATGGCATGAAGCAAACATCTCGACATGGGTATTTGAAGTTTGATGTGTTGTGACTTCTCTTGGTTTTATTAAAAATACAGTTGACCAGTACATATATCCCAAGACCAGTGGGAGAAACTTTATTTTCCTTATATTGTTTGTTGATAACATTTTGCTTGCTAACAGTGACTTTGGATTACTTCATGAGACAAAGAAAATATTATCTACTAATTTTGAGATGAAAGATCTTGGGGAAGCTTTTTTTTGTGCTTGGCATTGAAATATGTCGTGATAGAGCTCTTGATTTGTTGGGACTTTCTCAGAAGGCTTATATACAACGTGCACTACAAAGGTTTGAAATGCAAAATTGTGCACATGGTGATTTACCCATCATAAAAGGGGATAAGTTCAACAAAATTCAATGTCCTAGGAATGAGCTAGAAAGGGAATCTATGAAGAATATATCATATGCTAGTACTGTGAGGAGTTTAATGTATGCTCAAGTTTGCACTAGACCAGATATAACCTATGCAGTTAGTGTTCTTAGTAGATTTTAGGTGAATCCATGGCATGAGCATTGAAAAGCAGCTAAGAAAGTTATGAAATATTTGAAGAAGACTGAAAGTTACATGCTCACACTCTAGCGTTCAAATCACATTGAGGTGGTAGGCTACTCAGATTTTGATTTTGTTGGATGTCAAGATGATTTGAAATCAACCTCAGGTAATGTTTTTATGTTGGCTGAGGGTGTTGTTTCTTGGAAAAGTGCTAAGCAAACTCTGGTGACATCTTCTACTATGCAAGCTGAATTTGTAGCGTGTTATGGAGCTACGATCTAAGCTGTTTGGTTAAAGAATTTTATTTCTAGGTTGAAAGTTGTTGATTCTATTTCGAAGCCAATTACTATTTATTGTGATAATAGTGCAGCGGTGTTCTTTTCAAAAAATAATAAGAGTTCTAATGGGTCCAAGCACATTGACATCAAGTATTTGGTGGTTAGAGACAGAGTTAAGGAAGGACAGACAAATATAGAGCATATAAATACAGAGGTGACGATTGCAGATCCTTTGACTAAGAGAATCGCTCCTAAAGTCTTTAAAACACATGTTGCTAATATGGGTATTGTGGAAACTTATGATTTCTTGGTTAGTGGTAGTTACTTATGTAAAAAGAACTATGTTTTGGCTTGATCCCTTTATGGGGTACGTAGGCAACCCATTTGTTTTAGGGTGTAGTGGTTCTCCAATTTTATTACCTCCCAAGTGCAAGAGGTGTTGTGTTGATGTGTAGTGGAGGTCCCAAGGTCGATTTCGCAAAGATTAAGACAACTTAGCTTCAGAACTAGAAAAAAAAAAATGAAGAAGAAGAAGAAGAAGAAGAAGAAAAGAAATGGATGTGGTATCTATATAAGAACACTCTCTTGGCCACTGTGTTGACCAAGGGACTCTTTTTTTATAGAGATTCTCTCTTCCCAGTTACCCAAAGGCTCAATAAGAGTGAGGTAAAATTGGCCTACTCTTCTATAAAATCAAATCACTAAAGAAACTAAAAAAACTTGTGCAAAACAGACTCAAGTAGATTAAATGGTCCAATAAGGATTTTAATTAACTGAAAAAATACACCTAAGTCTCGGGCAACCCTCTCACAGTGAATAATCTAAAAAGCTTCATTATCCCACTGTTTCCTTCAAATGTTATTCCAATCAAGGGTAGAACATTTGGATGATGGATATAATGTACGCACAACAAGAAACAAGAATTAATAAAAGATATTCTCAATAAATTCCTATGTTCCCAGCTTCGGTTAACACATTCAGAGAAATGAGACTTTCACCTTTCAAGCATCCAACATGCTCTCGATCAATGAAAGATCAATAAAGAATGAAAAGAACCCCCCAATCTTGACTTGATTCGGGACTGATAAAAAAACTTAAAGAAAAACAAATCACCACAATCTGGGAATCGAAACCCTTAAATAGTAAACATTGCTCAATGGTTTCCCTTGACTTAGGGTTCAGAGATTACTCCCCCTTCATCTTAGGATTCCAAAGTTCAACAAAAAAATAGAAATTACAAACATTAGTTAAGAAAAGAAAACTCCAGACGAAGAAACTATAACTTTCTCTTTCCGAATTCCGTATCCAAAAACCCCACGTCCTTTGATCCTCCTTCCTCTGCCTTTTATCTTCACTCTTCCCATCCTTTGCTGTGCCCTCATCTGAATTCTCTCCAATTCCATCCGGTTTCTTCTAGAGTGTATGGTCTGTAAATAAAATGCAGAGAGTTAGGATTTGAGTGATGGAGCTTTGGGAAATTTCCTAAGTGTAGTGCGAAAGTGTATTAGGTGTCCTGAATGTATGATGACCATTTTATCCATTTTTCCTTTTCTTCTTGACCTCAGGATATCATTTTAGCAAAAGTGATGTGTAAGTGAGTATTTATAGTGATTTTCAGGTCAAAAAGTCTTAATTTAAATACTCACTAACTACAATTTTCTTACTTAATCATGCAGCCCCTTTCCAATAATAATAAAAATACAAATATCTCCCTTTTCATAAACTATGTGTTTGAGCATGCATTTGACTTATGTCTTTTATTATGATATCATTAAGATCTTGAGATATAATGGATAAAAGACATAAGATGAGTCTCTTTTAGAGACATTTGGCTTCATTTTGAAGCATTATGAGGACTGATATGAATTAGCACAGCTTTTGATCATATTGATGCTAAGTTGATACTACATACTACCACATTAATTGGTTGGAGGATAAGGATCTATGTCGATGAGGATATTAGCATTTGTAGCTGTGGAGTGGTCTTACATCGTTTAAGTAGTGTAATGACTTCCATGTTCGGTGTTAATATTCTTGTTGGACTGGATCGTGTTTTCTAAGGTGCTATCATTAGAGCTATATATATGTGTGGCCACCTATGTAGTCTAACCCGAGAGTCATTTTCAAAACAAGTTTTCATTTTATTATTTAATAGCAATCAATGTTCGCCCAAGTGGGAGAATGTTAGAATAATTTCAAATTATGGGCTTCATTTGATTGCATATTTTGTATTTTATAAAAACAGGTTAGATATATAGCTCATAATAATACTTTGGTTAAACCCAATATATTGAGTGATCATTTGAGTTTTTTACACCTTAATAATATAGAATTATATCCTATTTAATGTAGTAAATTACGTATGTAGGTCAGGAAACTTAAAATTTTATTTTGAAAATTTCCTAAACCTTATTAGAAAGTTTAAGGATTTTTTACTCTGGAAATTTGAGTCCCTGATGGAAAGACTCCATAAGTTTTCTATATATATATATATATATATATGGAGGGCTTATAATAATAAAAAAGCTCATTTTGAGTAAACATGCCCAAATAGAAAAGGGGCCCAACAAAAAAGGCCTTTGACCAAACATACGAAGCCGGCGTAGTAAAAGCCCTACCAAGTCAAAGATATGCATGCAACCGTCCACGAGAAAATAGGGATCCCATGCAAACACGTGACCAATTCAAACACAGAGTGCACCCCAAAAAACTCGAATCAACACGAAAAGATCCGGCATCAGCTAAGCGCAACAACAGAATCTTATATATACCAGATAACCCTCAATAAAAGGGGAGGATTTTCTTGGCTGAGTTTTGATTGAATTATTTTCAAAACTCAAAAACTGACTTAAGCATCGGAGTTTTCCCAGGCGAGCCAGGCCAACTTCACTTGGGTCATTGCGCAAGTTTGGGGGACAGTTTGGAAGTGAGACACGCCCTTTACAATATATATATATATAGCTAGGTTCCCTCTCTTGTGTGTGTGTCTATTGGCTTGCCCCATTGAACGCTAATATTTTTGTGAGGAGCAGGGAGGGGAAGATTTGACTGCTAATATTTGTGGAGGTTCAAGATGTCTTACACATGTATATTTTATAAACTGTGATTTAATGTTTCTAATTCTTACTCTTAGCATGATTTATATTATTTATAACAGGTGTTATCTTAGATTCTTAACACTAGACTATTATTCACCCCACACCCCATAGTTTTTTTTTTTTTTTTGTCTTTATGAAGTGTGGGGTAATTAATAGTGATTAATAAAAAGAATTACTAACTTGAAAAAAAATTTGAAATGGGATTATAAATTGGGAGTTTCCCTCGAGGGCTTGATCGCCTATTTTCACCCTTGGAATTTGGATCATGTTTCCTTCTGCGATCTTTGTAGTACTTGTGTTTTTATCCTCACTATTAGCAAGTGTGTATATACACTTTTTAGTTTTTAGTATTTTAAAAAGATATTTTTAGAACGTGTTACATAAATGGCTTATGTTATGTATCACTTTTTAACTGTCTTTTATTTATATTATTAACTAATGAGGCCAATTTAATAGTACCTTGTTAACTTAATAGCTAAACTCCTTACGACTGCTCTTAAAATAGCATTGGATGTTGAATGTCATAAAAAACTTGAGTATTTCTTTCTTAATACCAATTGATTTTAGGTAGATTGACAGCTTAATGATCTGATAGGTAGATCTGTATTAACTTAGAAAACATGATTGTCCCTCGCACGGTGGCCGGAAGCCCTGCTAGGTCATCGTCGATATAAGAACGATGAAAAACCAGTTCATGTCTCATATCATGTGGGAAATGTGGAGGAAGAAGGGTTGATTGTGGTAACTTTGCCTGAGAAGGAATTGGTTGAGCTATGTGAGGACCAACCTATCCTGCGTCTGGAACCAATAATGCTACTGAAAAAGTGAAGATTAACAAACTTCCGAAACATCTAATAACGGGTGATATAAAGCAAGCTAAAATAATATCACTCTCAAACAGTTTACATAATCATGCTGATAATTGTGCAGCGTGAAGGAAGGGCACAATTAGTTATTAACATACAAGACATTATCCAAGTGATGATACATTGAAGTCTAAGTACAAGAGAGTAGAAGAGTATTAGTTCTTTGGTGGAGTGTTGGCAAACTTCCATTGTAAATGAGCCGTGTTTATAAAGCTTCTACCACCAGCTACCTCTTTGATAGGCACAGCATCAGATATATCTTTTAGAGCTTCTCCTGTAAGTTTCACCTTCAAAGAGCCAATATTGTTATCCAGGTTCTTGATCTTGGTTGTCCCTATAAAAGTTCAAGGCCAATGAATGGTCAGGAAAACGCAGGTAATTTTGTCTCGACTTGGTATGATCTTTTAAAAGGTTATATATGCATTAGTATCACAATTCCTGCAGAAATTGCATGAAAAACTCTGGAGAGCAACCGCTGTTCACGCATCATCCAAAACACACCTGACGTGGCAGCAAACGTACCGTTTTATTGTTGAGATTGAGACAGATTTGAGAGAACTATGGATGAGAGAGAGATAGCCGAGGAGAGTCGAGGAGAGAGAGAGACGATGAGAGAGAGAGCCGAGAGAGATCTGAATCATCTGATGAGAGAGAGAGACAATCTGATGTGAGAGAGAGAGAGTCGAGGACAGAGAGAGACGATGAGGGATGAGAGAGAGAGACACTGGAGAGAGAGATGATGAGAGAGAGAGAGGAAGAGAGAGCTGATGAGAGAGAGAGGAAGAGGGATGAGAGAGACGAAGAGAAGGTATGTTGCACGTCGAAAGAAAAAAAAATTAGCAAACACGTAAGGTGTGCTACGGATCAGCCGTGAACAGTGGCTGAACTGTAGCACAGCTCAAATTGCATTAAGACTCCTTGAACCATGAGGCGATTTGGCATGTTGGAGAATTCTTCCAACAAAACAGTTCAAAAGGGTTCTGGAATCTGAAGCTACTCTGTGTGTGTGTGCGCGCGCGTGTTCATTTCACCTGTGAGATAAAGGAATTCTTCATCCTAACTATGGAATTCATCAATGCATGGCTTTGGCATAAACTTTTACTCTCTTTCATGCTATTCATTCTTGTAACATTTTCCAACACACTCGACGAAAACGAAATCTAATACCATTAGAACATATAACGAGTAGAGTGGAGAGGAACTATGAGGGTATTTCTCTATCACAAGTGAGAATCAAGAAAACTACTTGGGTATAACTGTGAATTAAATTTTCTGTTTACAAAATTGATGAAAAGGGTAATGGAGGACTTGGATTTGAGCGGCTAAGAAAGGAAAAGGAAAAAGACACTAGGAAAGGAAACTAATAGCATTGGACAGAACTTCAGGCATTTGTTTTTCTGTATCTCTCTTCTCCCACCAAGTTTGTAAGCAAAACATCAAACCAAGCGAATTTTAGATCAGTTTAACTAATTAGAGCTAAAAGGTGAAAGTCACTTACCAGGTATAGGTACAACATCGTCGCCTTGCTCAAGAACCCATGCTAGTGCTAGCTGGCCAGGAGTGCATTCATGCTTTCTAGCAAGGCTTTCTATTCGTGTATAAATGGTCTTGTTCTTATCCAAATTCTCACCTTGGAACCGAGGATGATTGGCCTTAAAGCAAAAAGAGCTGGATTCAGTTGAGAATTTTTTTTATTGATGGTAACATTTTTGCCCAAAGGCAAAAGTCCTAAAATCCTCAAGTAAGAGGGTTCTTCAAATAAAGTGCAGAATATTGCTAAATGAAGCATAACAACTTGAAGATAAGAAAAGAAAAAAACAATGCATTTACATGAAAAGATGTTTGAGGAAGAAATTCTCTTAAGAAAGAAATGTAACTTAAGAAAAATACTTAATACCAGATAGAATGATGTGCTTCTAAAGGCAACTGAATGAACATTTTTATATGCATAAATTGTGTATCCAAATCAACTTTGAAGAGTAAAGCACAGCTGAAAGAAGAACATCATACTTGCGAGAAGAATTATGCTGGCAATTATTATTCATTGAAAATTAAAAAATGGAGGGGAAAAATAGTGGGAAAATCGATACCAAGTGGCTTTCTGTGGCCAAACTTTCCACAACTCCTTTGCCAGCAAAAAAGCCACGACCAAGAGGACTGTATGGAACTATTCCAATTCCAAGTTCCCTGCAGGCACAAAAGGATTTAGGGAGTATTGTCATAATTCTGGATAAGTTGATTATAATATATTAAAACACACAATAGCTACTGAACAAGAAAGACCCGCTAGATGGGATTTTTCATATCAAGCATGGATAAACATGTCAGTAAGGAATTCTTCGAAGGTTTCTTTCAAGTGAAAAGCACACATGAGATGTAAATACATGTGCTATAAATTGATCAAACCTGCAAAGTGGAATTATCTCTTCCTCGAGATCACGAGTCCAGAGAGACCACTCCATTTGTACAGCTGTGATTGGATGGATAGCATGTGCCCTCCTTATCGTGTATGGGCTGGCTTCAGATAGACCAATATACTTGACTTTTCCCTCTTCTACCAGCTTCTTAAGTTCACCAATCTACAAACCAATAAGGACCAAAATACTTGAAGGTTTCAAACTGCAAAACAAAAAATAAGAAGCAAAACCACCCATTACAGACATCTAGCTGAAACAGAGAAAAATTCACTTACGGTTTCTTCTATTGGTACTTTTGTGTCTACCCGGTGCTGATAATACAGATCAATATATTCCACATCAAGGCGCTTCAAGCTCGCCTCACAGCATGAGCGAACATATTCTGGACTACCATTCACAACCATATCAGAAAATACTGGTCTTTGGATGCCAAATTTGGTGGCTATTTGAATTTTCTCTCTTGGCAATTGCTTCAAGGCCTGGAGGATATATAATTTTTTTCAGTTAATCTCACAAAGTTGTATTGCGTTCCTCAAATGTTAATAATCAATTTGCAAACAACAGAACAACATAAAAAACCACAAATTTATTCTCCATTTACTACTAAAAAAATCCAACTTCTTGAGAAAGTAAAAGTAAAACTTGGTAATAAACACCTTCCCAAGAAGAATTTCATTAGTATGAGGCCCGTAAACATCGGCTGTATCAAAGAAAGTGATTCCCTTACTGAAAGCATGCTTTATTACTGAGATTCCATCCTCATCAGAGAGAGGAGAATTATAGGCTCCAGTCAGGCCCATACATCCAAACCCCAACTTTGAGACCTGGGAATAAAAGAACAAAAGAAATAAGAATTACAAAGAAATGAACAAAATTTAGTCAAAATTAATGAATTGGAGTGATAAACAGCACCAAAAAATTATTCCAATAAAGAAAACTATTACTTAGAACCTATTCTGCATCTTGAACATTATGAAAGACTAATATCATGATTTCCAGAACTTGTTAGTGACACAAGGATATATATTTTCACATAAATCTACTAATGGTCCTCCATGATTAGAATTTATTTCTGCAGGTCCAAACTTATATTAAGGCTCTTGGTGAAGGATCAAGGAAGACCTGTTCGTTGATTAAAGAATTAAAAAAAAAAATAAATAAATAAAGAACTGGTGTATGCTCATCAAATACATCCAAATTTCATGGTATTGTTGGATAGTTTTTCATATATTTAACATTATTTTTCATTTAATTTGAAACCATTCATATGTCTGTGTCTACAAGCATGCATATGGCACTTTCACAATCACAGACCACCTCAACCAAATAAAATGTTGGGAAGTTTGTCCATCAAAGATCATCTCAACCAAATAAAAATCGTCTAAAAACTATTCAATACTCTGCCAGTTCCAACAAATCAGGAATTCGGACAATCTCATCACAATCTGATGGCAAAATTGTCATCATTGGTCTACATAGTTCTCAAAAATTCTTGGGACTTTAGAATCTCAAACTATGCAGATTGGTATTCAAAGAAATGCAACTTGAGCAATGCAAGTGAAACATTCTTGAAAAATAAAATTGAAACGGGTATGCAAGGAATGAAATTCGGAATGGAAAGTTGTTTGTTTAGAATTAAGTATTAAATTTTTTTTTTCTTGTACTTTAACCTGTTGTTAGGACAATTATTTTGAATTAAAGTAAAAAGAAATAATTTCTTAATATGAAGTTGCAGAAGAGTAGGTGATTACCTCAAGGCCTTGATTGCCCAGTTTCACCCTTGGAATTTGGACTTCGTTTCCTTGTGCCATCTTTTTAGAAGTAGTGTATCTGTCCTCAAGATTCGATGTCTCAATGCTTCCCAGACGTGTGTGTATACATATATACATATATATATATTTATATATATAGGGCAGGAGATGCGACAGGAGTGAGAGAGAAGCCACTGATGACTAAACTCTAATCTGTCCTTTCTTAGTAATAGAGGAAGTAGGATGTTTTTTCCCTCTTCGTTATCCATAATAACTTGAAATATCCTTGTCCAACCTCCTCTTCGTCATTGCTTAGGTCATGGACTGTTTGACTATCCGAAACTCGAAACTCGATTCCTTTTAGGAGAGAAGTAATGTTTATAGTTTTAAAAATGTAATTTTTATTTTTAAAAAATTAGATATATAAAAAAATTATTTTTTAATAATAAATTCTATTGTTTTTAAAAGAAAATACGAAAAATTCCAACATCTTAAAATCTATTTAATATAATTAATAATTTGAGTGCATAAAATATATAATTTATTGTGAAATCACTTCGATTATAAAAAATAATATAAAAAATTATTATTTATATGAACCAATCACTTATTTCTTTTTATCCATATTCCCTTTCGTCATTGCTTATGTGTCTTCGTTTATATTATTTGTTTTCTCTGGGATCATTGCTTATGTTAGCAGGTGATGATTACCACGTGGGGAGCCGATACCTTGTGATCACTTGTAGTAGTATTGGTTTCGTGAAATTCATTTTTAAAATTTAAATAAAAGTACATATTTTTTATAAATTCAAAATCTCCTTAATCATATCTTTATATTAGATTAGTTAATGAATTCATCAAAATAATAATATAATATATATTTTTTAATAATAATATTTTTAATTTTTTTTCATATTTTATAATTACATGAATCATATGTTAATTAATAATTTAATTTGATTCTTACATTATTATTATTCTTATTCGATGCTGGATAAAATCACACTGTTCGACACTATTATGGGATACTGCATGCACGAAATTGAATAATATTCGTATAGGTTAAACGTAAGTTGGAGATTAAACCGATATAAAGAGTAGATTTGCTTGGTGAACAATAATTCTTTAAATTTGAAGAATTCTAACATCTATTTACTGTAGTTTAAAACTTTTCACTTATCATTTTGACTAATCCAATGCAACTGTATTTTGATAAAATTTATTATATTTTATATTTGACTAGACTTTGGATAAAACTAATGCTAAGGGGGGCTACATTACTACCTTGAAATTGTGGCTGATTTCAGGCCAGGGAAAAGGTGCCACTTTTCAGCCTCTCTTTTCGTCATCGATTATGTCAACATTTTTTGTTTTTTGGTTTAATTTTTTGTTTTGCTTAAAAACAATTAATAATTTGATATTCTTTTTGTAGTAAAGTTTTGAAAATAAAGTGCAGTGAGGTCCTCCTTTGCCAAAACTCAGAAATTAGTGAAGAGAAATTTTCAGCTTTTTCAAGGAAAACAAAATCTACTTTCCATCTTGTGAGAACCAAAGACAAGTTTCATCTTCCAAAATTTCTTTCATCTCTTCGTTAGCACTTATTTTCCTGATAATAAAAAAAAGCATACACTAAAATTATTTATAGATAATAAAAATAAATAAATTTCACAAAAATTTATTTTCATATATTCCAGTGAAAATTGTCAAAAAAAAAACTCTCATACTAAATATTTTCTTAATATTAGAAATCGAACCTGATTTTTAACATGGCAATGTGTTATCTTAGACTCTTAGCACTAGACCCATAATGCTTTGTTGATTATGGAGTTGAATAAAAAAATGAGTAATTTTAGATATAGTCATGAGTTATGTAAGCGCTACACACCTTTAAAAAATAATTTTTTCATATGAGTCTCGTACTTACACATTTTTTTTAAAGTAATGTGTGACGCTTGCGTACTCCATAACTGCAAATATTTTTTCTCTTTTTCTAAATAGATTTCTTACTTGATTAATTCACTAAAAGTTATATATTGATATTTAGTTATCATATCTTTTATTAATAAGGCAATTATTATGTTCTAGTGTAAAAACATTATGAAAAGTATGAGTATCCTATTATCTTACAAATGGTTTTTGGTTGCATGTAAAAACTAGGCATTAAGTAATTGATGATGATGTCAAAATATTATTCAAGAATAATGCTACTATGCCTCTTTAATTTGTCCCCTCATTTTAACCACTCATGCATTTAACTTTTTTTTCTTAATGATTAAAGAAGTAACTATTAATCTATTTATATTTTTTAAAAATGTTTAAACATGTTTAAAAAATATTTGAAATAAAAAGTGAAAAAAATAAAAGTACAATTTACACTAGCGGCACAGAGTGGACACTTGCAAGGTGTAGAGTAGCACCACTCATTATTCAAACCACTAACCATTGTAAAAACTAGGCATTAAGTAACTCACGAAGATCGGGGAACACTCTAATGATTGAATAAATGTTCTTAGAGATGACTCAAATGAGGAAAAAGAAGAAGAAGAGATTTATCAACGAATAACGCTAAATACAATTTTAAGAAATGCAAGTCTCATATAAAAGGTAGTGTTTACCGTTAAAAAGTTACTTTTTTCATATGAATCATAGATTTGCCAGCCTTTTACAAATTAATTATGTGGAACTTGCATAAAAATATTTTTCAATTATCAATCGTCCATGATTCCCTATGTTGGCTTGTCCCACTAGTTGGCAATTGAGAACCTTGTATACTCAATTGCAATTGCCTCTGTCAACCCCGACCAAGCTGTTAGGGATTCCGGTCTTGTCCCTAAACACTAAGGACCATGAGCTTGCCTTGGTGATGATGATGACCGAGTAGGCCTTGCCAACTTGCTTGGCTTTCAACTTCCGTGGCAATAGAGGGTTCCTAAATTGATGAAGGTATGATGTTTAGTGAGGGAAATGATGATGATGATGATGAGTTCGGGTGATCTAAGTGGCGAATATGCGTGTTTGATGCAATGTGGAACGACTTATGGGTTGCCCTTGATGTTAGGCCCTTTTGGATGATGTTTAGGGTTGATATGATAAGATAGGCTATGGTTTAGATGGTGGCTAAGGGGAATTTCGAGATTAGGAAGAGTTGGCTTAGGGTTGGAGTGTAGGATGAGATGCTAGGGTTGGAAGGATGTGGGTGATGAGGCTAGGACTCCTAGAGTGATGGAGTCACTCTGGGAAATGTAGGAATTTGGTTAAGGAAGGAAAGATGAAGATGTGTTGTGTTTGAATGGGTCTAGGGTTGTTCCTTGAGTTTAGGGATTTGGAGATAGGAGATAGGATTTGAATATGGTAAGATAGGATGATAGTCTTTGATTGACTTGAGTGATTCTAGGGAATGAGAGATTTGTAAGATTGGATATGGAAGATGAGATTTGGATATGATAATATGAGATTTGGTTATGGTAAGATAAGGAAGATATGGTTTGAACATGGCAAGAGGTTGGAAGTCTTTGGTTGACTTGAGAGAGATTCTAGGAATTGAGTGATTCTAGGGAAGTTGAGTGAGTGGAGGGATTGGATTTAAAAGATGGAAGAGGATTGGGATTCGGTTTTGGCTATTGGGGTAAGTTTTAATTGGCTAGAGATATTGTAGGGATGGAGAGATTTAAGGGATTGACAATGGGATAGCAATTCCTTAAATTAAGGGATATGGATATGGAAGATATGATTGAAATGATGGGTAAGGTGGCTAGGGTTGATTTTAAATGGTAAAATGCACGGGAGTTGTTGGGTAGTTGAAGTTTGACTAAGGCAAATGATGGATTTCGAATTTGGATGGATTGGAAGATGGAAGATGAGTTCCTAAGTTGTAAGAGTTGATTTCGGGATTGGTAGGATTTGTGGGATTGTTTGGGATGAGTCAACTTTCTTAAAATTAAGGAAGTTGCCAAATATGACTCTTGAGGGATGGTTAGGGTTTATGGAACACAAAAGTTTCGGCTAGGGCTTTATTGGATGGATGTAGGCTAATTTTGGTAAGTGACAATTATGAGAAGATGGAGACTTAGTGGATTTCGACTAGGGTTTGTGTAGATGATGGAGGTTAGATCTTATGGAATTGATAAATATGGAAAGCATGGCAAAATATGTGTAGGTCGAAATATATGAGTGGGAAAGATCAAATGGATGAGTGGATTGTGTTTTTGAGATAGAAGGATGCAAGACAATGTATGAACAATGGATGAATGGACTCGACAAAGGAATATGAAAACTCTCTTTATGGTTTATATGGATATTTTGATAAATCAAAGAATAATAAGATTGAGGCTTAGGATGTCTTTGATTTGTAAGAAAATAAAGATGAACAAGATGGACAATATAAGAACAAACAAGAAAATATAAGAACAATGTATTTTTGAGTTTTTAGAATATAGAATGGAAAACATAGACACAAGATGGATAATTGAATGAAACAAAGACAATACTCATAAGATAGATAGATAAATCATCATCGATTCAAGAATTGCACGATGATGAAATAAGTAGATTGAATCACACATATTCATGAATTTCAAGGTGATGATCCTCTACTAGGGATTCACGAATTTCACCCAAGTAGCCCAAGTGCTAAGTACTGAAAAGTGATCTTAAAAACAATAATCCACCCACTTAGGGATTTACCAAATTGTCAAAAGATGTAAAATGAAATGTCTAAGGGTCCTATTTATAGAGATTACAAAGTGGAAACGCCTAATAAGTTCCTTGAAATATAATTAAATAAATAAATAAAGATATATAAATGATATGGTCTTGCATGGCCAATGTGGCCCGTGATATGTCTTGACCCTTGGTTAGTTTTGGCTAGCCTTGATCTTGGAAGTGTCCCGATCTTTGTTGTCCATGCATGCCTAGGACTTTGTCTTAGGGCGGTTTTTGATGGAGTCCCAACACAAGCCCTTCGTTCAGTCTTTTGTCGAATCATTATCTCTTCTACCTAGTCGCATTGGGCTAAACAAAAACTTTTCCAAATTCTACTGCTCATTTTTTCAAAAACTCTTATATCTTACTCCATATTTTTTTCTATATTTTATTAAAATAATCTCTTTATTCTTTTTTTATCATTTTTTTAACTCATTCCGTTTTACATTTTTAACTACTCGACCTTTTTTTTTTTAATCTTTTTCTTTATGTTTTGAACTATTCATCTCTAGCAAAGATTCTTAAGAAAACTTAAATTTTTTCTTTCGGAGATGATATATTTTCAAAAGTTATTCGGTATTAATAATAAGATTCTTTTTCAAAATTTTCCTTCTCCAAAGCAATAAGATTTCATTGAAAATCGAGATCATCTCAACAGTAACATTTTTGAATAATTCTAATGGTCATATTTTAAAATAGTCCTATTGTAAGGTATTTTGTCATTTTCTGAAGGTAATAATTTTTATCATTTTTCTAACAGTCATATTTTCAAACGGTAGTATTTTAGTGTATAAATAAGAGCACTTGTTCTTTCATTGACATCCATAGTAACCTAAGTTCATTTGAGATCAGGAGAAAATCTTCATTTCAGACTCATTTTTTACTTCACTCTTTATATGGCTCAATTTTTCTTTCTCAAATTGCTTCTTTACCACTTAGACTATGATGCTGAGTTGGGGATAGTTCTCAACGAAGATGGAGGATCACATCTACTCGTGGCGATACTTGTTAACATCGAAGTGCACAAGGCATCATCATATACATGAATAGGAACAACTTTTCCGTAACTATTTTGCATAATCACTAGTATTTCCCTCGAATATATTTTGAATAAGGTTTCATATGGGTTGTTCACTTTTTCTTTATATTCAATATGAGGTAAAAGCTTACGAGTCTTACTTTATATAAAGAAGAGATAATACTAAAAGACTCGGTTTATTTTTCCTATAAAATATAACTATTGCACTTAGAATGCTTGCATATGGAGTAACTATCAATTTCGTAGATGAATACATAAGGATTAGAGAAAACACCACGATGGAGAGCTTGAATAAATTTGTGAAAGCGGTTGTTTATATTTTTTCTAATAAATATTAGAAGTCTTTTTATGTGATTTTTATCACTCTTTTATTTATGAAAAGTGTCATTTTTTCTTCAATACTATTGATTTTATTTTATTTCTACATATTTATTTATTTATTTATTTTCTTGGATTTGAATGAATGAGAAGATTTAGTGCAAAATGAGAGCATTTTAGTACAAAAGAAGAGAACCCATGAGATTTGTACAAGGAGCCTTATCCCGTGGGCAACACAGAGATTTCTCTCGCCCAAAGGCGAGAAGACTTACCTCTCGGTAGGGAAGGAGACTAGCGACCAAAAGATACGACCAGAAGGCGCGAAGACTTGGTGACAAGGCTTTAGGCGGTTAGATTGAGAGACTAGTCTAAATGACCAACTTAAAAGACCAAACTAAACGACATAGTGGGCAACAAGTAGAAAATGTGAGAGGAGTCTTTCATCCCTGTCGGGAGTCTTTCCACTCGGTAGGCAAGGAGAGGGCTGTGTATTTTTGTGACCTCAATGCCCCTTCATTTGTTTGTGACCTCCAAGCTAGTTAAATTCAACGCACACGACATCTATTCGGTGGGATAATTCTTCCCGACCGGGATCAATCGGCTACTAACCACCAAATCTGAGTTCCGCAATCAATCTGTTGGCGACCAAATCCTTCCGAGCTCCACAATTCAAGCCACATATCACTGAATCTTCCATTTTAGATAATCTCGTTATTCTCGAGATAATTTCTTTTATATTAACATTTATCTTTACAAACTATTTTTCAGATCTTTAGGCTAGATTGTATCCGCAGTTATCTTATTTCTAGATTTGAATTTCAACATCTATTTAATCTCGACTTGTGGGATGAATAGATAGGAGTTTTGAATCTGAGTTTTGTCTTAAGTCTTAGAGAGTATGAGTTTAGGTTTCAATAATTCAAAGTTTATTATTTGAGTTTCTTTCAAGGAGGAAGATCTGGAGGAGCAGAGGCGAGAGCCGTATGCTTCATCAACTGACTTTAACGAAGAACACCAGTTTTATTGTTGTTATTTTTTTTTTCATTATGAACTAATTTTATTTTCTAGAGCTTTGATGTAGTCTAGTATTGAACACACGGTTTATATTCCAAGTTATTTTATTTTCAATATTTCCATGATTGAGTATTTATTCCTTGTTCTTAATGCTTACAATTTTCTAACTAACTATTGTTCGATCTTTTGGATTGCAATGAGACTGAGGTGATTTGTGATTAAAGCTCTAGGATTAAACATCATTAATTGAGTGAAAGTAAAGATGCTTTACTGCGACTAGTGTAATTTTTAAGAAAAATCTAAAGAACTTAATGAGTCTCCAATTAGTTAAATTCACATAGATATATGAAGTTATTAGTTAGAGATATTTTTGGTATTGTTCGAGAGAAAATATTGAATAGTTAAGGGATTTTTATCATCAACTTGGGATAATTAGGATTCTATAATAAGGAGGAATAAATTGTGTGAGATTTGTTAGGTGAAATCAAACGCTCTAGATCTATTCTTATTATTTTAGAAATCTTAATTTTAATATTCTTTTCGTCAGTTTAATTTAGATAATCCACTCTTTAAAATTTGGTTTTCTAAATAGTAATTAATTTAGTCAATTTCAATACTTAATAGCATAATTATTCCCTGTGGGTTAGATATCCATTTTCTTTAAAACACTTTACTACTTGTTACGATTTTGTGTACTTGCAGATATATTTTTATGCGAACATGGTACATATCCAAAATGGTCAAAATTTGTGAAGACGATCCCATCTCCACAAGGGAACAAGAAGAAATGTTTTGCAGCAGTATGAGAATCAATAAGAAAAGATGTAGAACGTCCATTTGGGATCCTTCAACAATACTTTGCAATCGTTTGTGGACCAACTTTAATATTCAAAATTAGTTATTAATAAATATTATGAAAGCCTGCATAACTCTACATAACAGGATTATTGAGGACGCGCGAAAAGATACTAGAGTACTCGACTTCGATTACGAACAACTTGATAATAGTCTTCTTGAACTCCCGTGCAATCATACAAGTGCACTTATGGAGTACATTCAATGTTATCATCAAATTAGAAACACTTCAACGCATTCTTAACTACAATCGGATCTAATTGGGCATCAATGAAATTATATAGTGAGAAGTATAAAATGAAAAGTGTAGTATCACATATGCTGTCAGTCTGGTTTTTCCATTCCTATGTACGCTTTCATTTTGTGAGTTAATATTTATGTGATTTGTGCTATTTTTTTTTCTGATCTGCATCCTACAACCTTCTAAAACAATTTGCTTGAATGATTTTTTTTTTAACTATACAAAAATCTAACATTCCTACATTACAAACAATGTCCTCAAGTCCAACCATCCGACAAAAAAAAAAGTTTTTTTACAAAGATCACTAACATCTTAGCAATATTAATTGTCATAAAAGATAAATAGATAAATATTAATTGTCACAAATATTCACTAATTATCTAAATTACGTTTTTACATAATCTCTTAATGGAAATATGCTCGTTGTATTTCAAGTAAGGCAATGACATCCAACAACATAATTCACTCGTCTCTTTCTAACCGCTCCCTTTCGGCTTTCTCCTTAACTTTGAGTCGTGCAATGACATCCAACCCAATTGTACGCTCGATCATAGGTTGCTTATAAACATTGAAATATAAGCGAATTTTCTCCCAAAGTTGGGTATGCTTTTTATCAGTCCCTTGTATTGCATCTAAACTAGTATTTAACAATGTTGAAACACGTAGTTTATCTTCCTCTTGGGTGAAGTTTGCACCCATTTTGTGACTTCTTAGTATTAAGAACCTCATCTTGGGGTTAGGGTGGAGAGTCTTCCACCAATGTTGAGTTATGCTGTGTTTGACTCAAGGATGGATGGTCAATGTTAGGATCCCCATTGAAGAGGTTTATGAAGAACATATTTTCATGTTCTTATGAATCCATCTCTATAAAACATAAATAATGAAGTAATTTATACATGTAAAATCAGTCTCAATATTCAAAATTATGAACCCTCCCCACGATCTCTTGAAACTCTCTCTATCTCTATCTCTATCTCTATCTCTCGTCTCTAACTCTTTGTCTCACCCTCTTTTCTCTGTCTCCCATCTTGTTGTCGCAAAAGGTTTGTATGAGTTGCAAAAGTAAATGGTGGTTCTTGGTGATGGTGTGCTTGGAACAATCATTTATGACTTGTTTAATGATAAATAACTGAAAGTAAATGAAACAAATATTTATGTGATTCAGTACTGTGGCATACGTCCACTGATCTTGGGTGTAAATTTAAATCAACTCTAACTAAAGATTGATACAAACTCTTAGTTCTGAGTAAGTTCTCTACAATTACTCTCATAAAGATCCTCAAAGTCAAGATCGTCTTGGAACTCTTTGATTCTTTTTTACCTGTAGAAGTCGGTCCTCGCTCCTATTGGAAGCCAATCTGGAACCCCCTCTCCGTTGCTGTCTCTACCACTTTTAAGTCCCTCCTATTGCTCTAAGTCCCTTCCTAACCTTATATACAATCAACACCTCATCTTTGTCAAATCCTCTCAACCTCCCCCTTTCATTCTGGCATAGTGGACGTTAATCTTCTATAAGTCTTCGACAGACTTAATATGCCCACTCATTTTACTCCCAACAAATATTATCATCATCATTGATGTTATTATTATAACTATAAAAGGTGGGTTAAGTTGCTTTAAGATCGAGGAATCGCAAGAAACTTGTAGTAGACTGGAACCGAAAGAAGGTTTGTATGAGTTGCTAAAGTAATTCATGCTAGTAATAGGCTATGGTGCTATTATTTTGCATTATGCTACTTACAAGTCAGTATATAAATATAGACTTACAGTAAGATCTAGAATAGTTATATAAAAGTCAAAATATTAATATTTTTATATGCTAATTGATATGACATGTTTCCATATTTTATGCTACATTTTGATAAATAGCGGAAGTTTTGTATAAATCATTACTCATGTTAACTACTACATGACGTGTATCCACCTAAGACAGAGAAAAAGCATTTTATAATTAATAAACAAAAAGAATATTAAAAAAAACTAAAACAAGTAATATAAAAGACAAGGGGGGACCTTTTTTTTTCTTTTTTTTTTGAAATAAAGGGAGAACCGCTGTGTTTTAAAGGGTTAGCTGCTCTATCATCCTTCTTTTTTTTTTTTTTTAGCTATTATATTAAAGTTGGATTTGGATAGACAGTTCAGATGAGATGTTTTAAATAATAATTAAATAAATTATTATTAAAATATATTTTTTAATATTATTTTTATTTTGAGATTTGAAAAAGTTGCATTGTTTATTATATTTTTATATTGAAATTTGAAAAAATTGTAATGATGAAATAAGATAAGATGAGATAAGAATATTTGTATATCCAAATTGAGTCTTAAGGTTTTATCATCTAGTTTTTTAACATTAAAATAAAGAACAATTCTACTCTCAAGTCAGTATATAGAACGTATCTTTAAAGTATATACATGACATAATTTGATTTGAAAGATAAATTTTAAATTTTAAATCATACAAATAAATCTTCATATTTAAATGACACAGATGGTGTAATCTACACAAGACTTGAGAATAAGATAAATGAATTCTTGACTTATTTTTTTTTTAATTCGAGTTGAAAACCTGTTGGCACTGGCGTGGAATAAGAGACAGATAAAGAGAGGTTCTGCCAATGACATTGACGGAGAGAGTGAAAAATGAGTAGTTTGATCAATCTTGAAAGTTTATAGAGCAGAAGGATCAAACTTAAATAATCCCAAAGACCAACCAGCAAAAATAAATGGACTAATGTTAGACGCGGCTTTTATATATCCTTGACTTGATTAACTAAAAGTAGGCAGCATTGGCATTAAACTGGGAAAATATTGCAAGAACAAATATCTCACCTTTTAATTTGGCGCCATCGAGCAGAAAGGTTAAGCAGATTCAGAGTGTTTATATGAAATTGACCAACGTATTATTCAATATTAGTGCCTGGAATGTTGAGAATATTTCAGAGTTCAAAGTCCAAATGCATCATCATTTTGCAAATCCAATACCTCTCTCTGGTCATCTTAACAAAACCCCAGGCTGGAGTGCTCGTTAGTAGCTGGGCAGCACAATCTTCCAGCATGAATTTCACAAGAAACTCACCTTATATCACTTAAAATTGTTCTTAAGCTACACTGCTGCGTTTAGGTGGCGTATTTGCAAATTTCCATGAGCAGCGAATGAAATTATCAGTTATTCTGTCACCTGCCACCTCGTTTATGGGTATTGCATCTG
>QEOT01001144.1:169218-263991 GCA_003123785.1 Pterocarya stenoptera
ATGACTTCATTGTGATAGTGGATTCTTGATAGACAACTAGTAAGTGGTGAAACCTTCCATTGCTTTGTTTTCATCAAATTATTTTTCTTCTTCCTATAAAGGGGCTAAAAATGTTCAAGACATGAAATTGTGGTTGGAAGAGAGTCACTCACCAGGGATAGGAACCACATCATCTCCTTGATGATTAATCCATGCAAGTGCAAGTTGTGCAGGTGTGCATCCATGCTTTTCAGCCAACTTTTCTACTCTAGAATAGAAGTTCTTGTTTTGGTGAAAGTTCTCTCCTTGAAATCTAGGGTTTGAGTTCTGATAAAATGCAAGGTTAGCCATCATTCCACGTTTAATCTCATAATCGGCTAGAGAAAAGTTATGATCTGAGAGATCCCAATAAATTTGCTTATATATTATATGTACATGGAAAAGGCAAGACAAGCATCAGCTACGTACAAGAAAACTGTTTGCAGGCACACTTTCAATGACCGCCTTGCCGCCAAAAAATCCACGACCAAGAGGACTGTATGGTACTATCCCAATTCCAAGCTCCCTGTACATTTTGGAAATACCAGAAGGATACTTTTCTAGCCATAATATGGAGCTCAAACAAATTAAAACAAAAATGCAAATAGAAAGGCAAGGGGAGTATAACGTTTCAGCCTAGAAGATAACTCACAACCAGACTGAAATGGAATTATTTATTAGGCTGAAATGTTGTAGTTCCCTTGCCTTTCTATTTGTTTTGGTGAACTGGAAAAGTGAGGAGGATGGCCAGGGCTAAGACATTAGAGTGTATACTGATGTACGCTATCATACATCCATGTACATTTTGATGCAAGACCCATGTTACAGTATTGAATGTTTCATATATATATTTATAAGATAGCATCGAATGTTTCATATATATATATTTATAAGATCACGACTTTTGTCTCAAGTAGCTGAAAAGTTTACTGGTATAAGAACGTGATGGAAGCAGGTAAATTGACAATTTTTTGTTTAAGGGGATTATCATGACCACAATTTTTACAAACATTGTATACAAAGGTATCATAAAAACTATTAATACAAAATGATGTTACCTGCAAAGTGGAATTATTTCATCCTCAATTTCGCGAGTCCAGAGAGACCACTCCATTTGAACAGCAGTGATGGGGTAAACTGCATGTGCCCTCTTTATTGTGTCTGCGCTAGCTTCGGAGAGTCCAATATACTTTATCTTTCCCTCTTCCACCAACTTTTTAAGTTCCCCCATCTACCCATCAAAAATAAATTAGCATCACTTCAGTTATGACGTTATAACTTTAAATATCCAAAGAACCTAGCAGCACTACTATAATAAGAGTTGAGAGGCAGATATATGACTAAAGAGTAATGCTACTATGCCCCCTAATTTATACCACTTTGCCCCCTTGACGTGGCACCACACATTGCTTATTAAAAAAAATTTAAAAATATATATTAAAAACAAAATGGTGACTAAAAACACAAAAAAGAGGAAGACTAAAACCCCCCTAAATTCCCTCTACCCTTTTATGTTTGTGTTTTAAACTTTTTAAATAAGCCATGTGCACCACATTGTGGTGCCACATCAAGGGCAAAGTGAGTGGTATAAATTAGGGGACATGGTAGCATTTCTCATGACTAAAATTGATTGCAAATGCAAAATTCATTTTCAAAAAGGGGAAGGAAGTTTTCAACTCTTACAGTGTCCTCTATAGGTACTGACGTGTCAATCCGGTGCTGATAGTAGAGATCAATGTATTCCACACCAAGGCGCTTCAGACTACCCTCACAACAGGAGCGGACATACTCAGGGGTACCATTTACTATAACATCACTAGATTTCATTCCTACAATACCAAATTTTGTGGCCAACTGAATCTTTTCTCGAGGCAACTGCTTCAATGCCTGAAAAGATGTAATTTCACACTTATTAAAAATGCAATTTTGTGAAACGCTCAGCTGTTGAGCAACTACAGAAGTCACCAACAATCACCACCTGTTATGGTAAAGTGTCTAGTCACATAGTTTCTGTTTCCATTATAAATAGAGATAAAACAGATTTTAAGTGAGAGTATAGGTTGAATTGATCATCTTATACATTATACTTTTCTTTCCTAATTTTCACATAAAAGTTTGGCTTTCTTTTTTTTGATTGGCACCGGGTGTCCGAGTACAAAGTCCTGACTAATCCCAAGGGTGCACAGGCCCTCAACAACGAGTTTCCCGCAAGTGCACCTCAGGTAATTTATGGGGGAGTTCCCCAGTCCGAGGGCCCTTAGAAATTGTTTGCATCCAAGAGGGTTTGGACCTTAAACCTGGAGGGAGCATACCACTAAGAACAAGGCCTTTACTACTTGAGCCAACTGGGGTTAAAAGTTTGGCTTTCTTATATTCTGTTGCACCACAAAAACACAGCTTAAAAGCCCTAGATGCTAGAACAATTAGAAGGGGCACAACTGCAAGAACTCTCATGTTTTGCTGTCCCCATCATGGTAGTAAGTTTTATTTCTGAGCAGAAGATACTTAACTTGATTAACCCTATATGAAATCAAGCCTAAATGGATAAATCTCAATCTATGTTCCTTGGATTTTATATTTATACGGAACCTAGCATAATAAAATGTCTATGGCAAAAGCTTCAGTAGGAAGAGATGGTTTTTTCCAAATTTCCAAAATATATACTTAAGGTGTCAATTAATATGGAGAATTATGCATGGAAAATAGTTCTTCAGAACTCCATCACCATTGTTCCATATTTTTCATGCACAGGAGACTGATCTATTTTGATAACAACTTAGAGATTCTTCCGAAGGGTAAGAAAATCGCATCCTTCTTACAGTTTGGGAGACTGATTTCCTACAAATGGGCAAACTTCTGATTCCTTGATACTAGAGAAACAAGATATTAAATCCACAACTACGAAGACACTTTATATTCATTCATTTCTTTTTCCATTCTATTTGTCAAAAAGAGACAAAGCTTATACCTTATCCTGCTTTCTTACTACATTATCATTTCTACAAAGAGTTGCATAAATAAATGAGAAAAGGAATCAGTGTTGGAGCTTGAATATGAATAACCCTGTAAAATATCATTTGCAGGTGCATTTACCTTTCCCACCAAAACTTCATTAGCATTTGCTCCATACACGTCAGCCGTATCAAAGAATGTGATTCCTTTAGTGAACGCATACTTGATGATTGATATGACAACCTCTTCGGGGACAGGATCATTGTAGATTCCTGAAAGCCCCATACAGCCAAACCCCAGTTTTGAAACCTGGAAGGCAAATTAGAATGTTACTTAAAAAGTATATTAATAACAAAAGCATCACTCTTTTGGGAAGGGAATCCTGCAAAAGCATTTCTAAATTCTTTCTCCACATTCCAAAGCGGAAAATGCAGAAAGGAAATAAGACTTGAATTATGGGACATAATCAAGGCCTCTGATAAATTTTTTTCCAAGAGGAATTCTAAATGAAATTGATATCATTTTCATTTAAGGCAAAAATAAGTAATTACAGAATCACAATACGAAATGAAGTATTTAACATTATCACAGGTCGTAGAATAGATCAGCACCAACGATGCAGAATAATGTATCACCCTATCATCTTCAATGCATATATGCTTTCACCTTATAGAGAACCGGGGGGGTGCTTGAACTTTTTTATCTATCAATTCAAAGGATGTAGCCCACTTGCATATAAACCATAGATATGCATAAAAAGGAGATATATTGCTATCTGTTTTTCCTTTCAAGCTCTACATAAGAAAATAGGTAGATACGAAAGATCCTGCACTTGAACAATACATAAACTACATGGAAGAGAACATGAACAAAATACTTGGAATTTCTTGATGCCATTACTGGGGGAAGTCAACCATTGAGTTAGGTGTTACCTGAATTTCATGTTTTCTCAGATCACTTACTTTGAGCCATTTTTATTTTCGATAAAAAAGGCTTAACAATAGACTACGAAAAACAAATCAACAAACAAAATGCTGAGCTTATATTTCGATTTCCCATATTGGAAATGAAGAGTAAAATCAACAAATTGAAAGGGTTTTTACCTCAAATCCCTGACTCCCAAGCTTCACTCTCGGCATCTGAACACTCTGCTCTTCAGCCATCCTCTTTTTGTTTTCCACTTATTCTCTAAACTTGGGTACCAGGGGGAAACTTTTCTTATAGAGAAGGTGAAGTAGGGTTCCTCAGAAAACAGTGAAAAAGGTTGTTTGTGTGGTTCAGGTTTATTAAACAGTTTGAAACAGTTTACTGTTGTTCATATTTCCATTGGAATTATATCTTCCCCTCAGGATGAATGACTTCACCAAACAAGTAACACTTTGCTTCACAGGGCAGCCATCTACCACCATTGTGAAGATCGTCCATCATACTCCTACCCTCCAAACCTATTTTGTCTTGACTGACCGATCAAATCGCAGCTGACCTAACAAACAGCCACCAAAAATGTTTTAGTTTTTACTGTTGCTTTTGTGTAATTCCGGCTAGACCAAATTATCCACCCGGTCACTTGTTTTCCTTCTTTGTTAAAGATTGCGAAATACTAAAGAGACCGATGGTTGTACTGATCAAATACATCAATAATATAATTTTGTTTTTGTCTTTTGAAATATTTAAAAACAACAGAAGTGTGCATTGATGCAGCCCTTCGTAGGAGGGGCCGACAGGATAAGCACAAAACTGACAAAATACATACATTGAATAACCAAAAGCGTTGTAACTTTCTTTTTCTAATTTTTTTTTTTATGTGTGCACGCACAAATATGTAGATAATAATATAATATTTCTCGATTATTATTCAATTAGTTTCAACTTCATGAACTCAATGCTTTCAAATAAATTAAGACTTCAATGATGTCTGCGAGGAGGGCTATTATCGAGTTGGTGTTTGAATTGCAGAATTTGGCTGGATTCAAAATATTCGAACTTGAATTTGATATTTTTATTTATTTTTTATTCGAGTTTTACTCAGTAAGATAAATTCTCAATTTGAGCTCGAATTATTTATTTATTTTTATTTTTTGAATAATATTTAATAATTAATAAATTAGATAAATAAAAAAATAAAAATTTAATATTAAATTTTTACAATTAACAAGTAGAACCTCTATTGAATTATAAGATTTTAATAATTAATATGTAACTAGTTGATATTTATCCATAATAACAATATATTATATGTCTACATATATTATTAATACATACGCATAATATGATAGCATATATCTATTTCATATGTGGTTCCCATATACTAGTATATGAAATTATTAAATCTTATCGACTAATTATTGTACAAATTATAAAATATAGCTATGAAGTATATTCAATATATAGACATAAGTAAGTAGGTTACATATTATATATTTAATTATAAACGTGCTATGCTTATATCATTAGCTAATATATATATATGTATATATACATAGGTATATATTTATCAATATATGAATGAGGTTTAATCGAGTCGAACTAACGAGTAGACCCGAGCATAAACGAGCGGGCCTTAACGAGTCTTAGCCGAGTTGAGTCGAGTTTTGTCGGATATGTGTCATTTACTAATCGAGCAGGTATCTGCTTTCACGGGCTAGCTTTTTTGTTTTTTACGAGTAGAGTTCGATTCGAGTTTAACCCGATGAGTTTCGAGCGGGCTATCGAACAGACTGGTTCATTTATAGCCATATCTGAGAGTATTGAGACGCAAATTTAGTCTAAATTTTTGTTTAGAAAAATGCTACATTGTCGTGACCAAGCACTCTTTTTCTTTTCGATTAGACATGAGTCTCATTTATATATTTTAAATCTCGAATCTTTGCTTTTAAATTTAGTGAATGATGTTTAAATCAAGTCAAATATTTTAAAATCCTCCAAATATGTGTAAAGTAAAAAATTATTTTAATAGGAATATTTTAGTGTTATTGGACTAAGCCTAATTTTCAAGTAAGCCAAGTACTTCCTAAGGGTTTAGTTTTTGGATTCTAAACTGGGGTTATAATCCCTCTTTTGTATGGAAAGGGATATGGGAAGCCAAAAAGCATATGACATTGGGGTGTAGATGGAGAGTGGGCACTAGTAAGTCAATATATATATATATATATATATATGGAGGGACTATTGGATTCCTGGTTACACGAGACTAGCTAACTATATGAGAGGAGGAGATCACTGACAACAATGCAACTGTGGACAGTTTAATTGACCCTTATACCAAGTGGTGGGATGTTGAGAAAGTGAGAACAGTGTTACTTGCAGCAGCATCTAATGAGGTGTTGAAATTGATTCTTAGCCCTGATATACCATATGATAAATTAATTTGGGCCCCTGAAAACAATGAAAACTTGAGTGTGAAAAGTGCATACAAATTGTTCAGAGAAACCAAAAAGATTATCATGGAAGCATTGGAAGGTGAGTGTTTGAAGACTATGTCCCAGCAGAAATTGTGGAGAAGTATATGGACTATGCAACTCCCCAACAAGATTAAGATCTTTGCTTGGAAAGCTTATAAAGAGAGCCTACCAACCAAGCATAATTTGAGCAGGAGAAATGTATTGAATGAAGAGATGTGTCAGTTCTGTGGTTCTGAGGTAGATTATGTGCCCCATGCCCTTACCTACCACATTAGGTTGTGGTGGGGATCTTTCCTTGATGTAATTTCTCAAGTCCTTTAAACTAATAAACATTTGTAAGGCGCTAATGTCTTTTAATAAAGCTTGTTTTCTATTTTATAAAAAAAGTAAACCTCTTTAATTTTAGAGTTCCGAAAATAATATAGTTTTAGGAAATTATTTTATTTAAATGATTTTATTTCTTTATGAATATTATTTAATATTCATTATTTTATTTTATGTTAGAAATTCTACTTATTTAGATGATTTTATTTCTCTTAAGAAATATTTATTTAAACTCATCATTTTATTTTATAATGAAAAAAATTACTTTGGGATCAAGAAAAACAAGTTGGATTTTAAATTTAGTCCACTTTCTATTTCTATTATGATTTCTTTACCCTTTTCCTTAATTTCCTTTTCATGATTTATTCCCACCCTTAGATTAAAAAGTTAGAACCACATGTAGGAATAGGATCAATTACTCAAATCCTAATTCCCCTCTCCTCTTTCTTTCCTTCTTTTTCCTTTGGAAAATGCTAGAGCCCCTGCTGAGGGCTCCTGCTTGGAGCTCCCGCTGGGGCTCTAGTGTTTTTTTATATGTGTTTTTTTAATTATTTTTTTATATAGATGTTTTTAATGATTTTAAAAATTTTAAAAAATAAAATAAAAATTACAATATTATTAAAAAATACTTTCTTAATCATGAAATAAACTAAAAAATTATAATTTTTTATTTTACTTCGTGATTAAGGAATTATTTTTTAATAATTTTTTTATAATGATATTTTAAATTTAAGAGGAAAAAGCTGGAGCCCCATTGAGAATTTAGAACATCATTAAAAAACATTTCCTTAATCAGAAAGTAAAAAAAAAAATTATTAAAAAATATTTTTTATTTTACTTCGTGATTAAGGAAGTATTTTTTTAATATATATTTTTTTATTTTCTGATTAAGGAAATATTTTTTAATGATATTCTAAATTTATTTTATATTTTAAAAATATTAAAAAGTATTAAAAAATCTATATAAAAAATAATTTTTATAAAAACACAAAAAAAACACTACACCCCCAGCGGAGCTCCCAGCGGGGCTGTAGCACTACCCTTTTCCTTTTCTTCCCCCTTTACGTCGTCCCCCATCCTGTCACCCTTGCATCCTCTCCCTCTCTTCTCTTGCACCGACCATCGCCAGCAGCCACGAAGCCGCCATAAACAACAGCCACCGCAAAGCTCATGCACGGCCAACCACCCTCCACGTAGTCACCGATGAACATAGCCCAACGCCTCTCTCTCTTCGTCTTTGTTTCCATCTTTATTTCTCTCCCTTGACTGCCATCACTACGTCAATGTGTGCCACCCAACCACCACCAACCACAATGGCCTCACTCTCAGATCCCCTCTCTCTCTCTCTCTCTCTCTCTCTCAGCATCTCCCATCCGATCGCTTTGTTTTGTTACCGTTCGTCGCTCACCGCTGCAGCTCAGCCCACATCTCGGCCCAGCTCCACCCTTCCATCCACCCAACACTGGTGTCCCCCTCAACAGACCCATTCTCTCTCTCTCTCTCTCTCTCTCTCTCTCTCGCTCGCTCTATTTCTCTCTCCACCGAAGCTCACCCCCTTTCTGTCGCCATCCTCCATACCACGACACCGTGTGCTGCTGGAAGCTCCTCCACCTCCCTCTCTCATTTTTTTCCCTACGCTAAACGCCTCATTTTCCCCTTTTTGCTCTCTCCTCTCTTGGCCATAGCCCTGCAATCTTCCACCACCACCACCAGTTGTTGTGAAGAACCGGCGACAATGTCCCAAGCCTCCAGGCCCCACCATCTCCTCACCCTTCTCCAAATAGTCCCTGCTTAGCCGTGAACCACCACCTCTCCCTGGGCAAGCTTTCTCAGGTTATTGTTCACTGTAGGGCTGAGAAAAAATTTGAAGATCTGATTTCGATTTCGACTCCAACTTTTAGACTAAAAAGAATTGTGACTAATGTGAGTTAATTATTATAAAATAATATACTTATACTATAACATAAATAGACTAAATTGGATAATAATAGTTTAGTATATGAAAACAATGAACATCATAATATTACTTCCATGTAATACTAATGTATAATAACACTAATATACTAACATGTAATACCAAGTCTAGTATATAATTAAGTTAGAAATAAGTTGGACACTATTATAATAACATGTAATACTATATTATAATAAGTTAATAATATGTGATAAAACACTATAGTACAAGTATGTAATAGGAATAAGTTAGACACTAGTATAGTACAAGGATATTATTAATCTATAATAACACTAGTATAATAATATGTTAAGTCTAGTATATAATTAAGTTAGACACTATTATAATAACATGTAATTAAACATTATAATAAAAGTCTATAAGATGAATAAGTTAGACATTAGTATAGTACAAGTATAATGAGTTAATAAAATGTAATACTAATGTATAATAACACTAGTATAATAAATTATATTTAAACATTATAGTACAAGTTGATTTAAATAGTATTCGTTAATAATCAATACTAACAATTAAATTGAGTGATAAAAAAAATTTAAGAACTATAAATAGAATGATCAATACTAACAAACTATAGTATGATAACATATAATTAGACACTAGTGAATTAATATTTTCTAATAATCAATACTAACAATTATAAAAACTATATATAAAAAAACTTTTAAGGCTAAAACAAAAATTAAGATTAAAATTAAATTTAAGGTTTCAAAAAACAGGGTTTAGTTTAGGGTTTAGAGAAAAAAGCCCAAAACAGGGGCAAATTGGGTTTAGAAGCCCAAAACAGGTGCAGCCGAGCCCATAAGGTGCTACCAGCCCAAGCAAAACGACGTCATTTTTATAGGAAAAACAACGCCGTTTTGACTACATTGATTACGTTTCTACCCACCCCCATCCCTTGCGCGACCTCACTCTCATTTTCATCTTACTCAGATTCTCTTAACCTTAGGTCCTAATTCATCCCATTGCCTCTCTCTGTCTTCTCCCACCGTGCGGTCGTCGATCAACTCCCCCTCACCATCCGACTCACTCACTCACTCACTCACTCTCACTCTCTCACTCACTCTCAAAGATGGGTTTATTTAGGATATCAAGGACATCAAGAACCATCGGAGCAACCAACACCATCGAGTGTAGCCGATCAAACGATGGAGCACGTAGATATGGAACCAGAGAAACCAACACCCTCTACCTCTCTCTCTATGTCTCTCGAGTCTCGATCTATGTCAATTTTTTTTAGTTTTAATTAGAATTTTTATATGCATTTTGGTTTTATTTTTTGGGTGATTTTGATGATTGGGTGGTTGTGATTTGTGATTGGGTGGTTGTGAATCTTGTGATCTTAGATCTGTGACTAGGTGGTTGGGGATCCAATTCCGCTCCAACTTGAACTCTGACTTGTCTGAGTGGAGCCAGAGCGATGTCTACAGTGGTCAGACTCAGAGTCGGAGTCAAAGTCGGTATTAGGGCATACCGACTCCGATTGAATCGGTGCTCAGCCTTAGTTCACAGTCCCAAAAATTGGAAATAGCTATGCATACACAAATAAACAAGTTAGACATCAAATAATAGGGAAAATATAGATCCAAATTAACTTATTAAGGGAAATCGAGATTACATATTACTAGTTACAGGGACACCGATGGGCAACATTGAGACTTTACGATGGGACGTGTGAGAGAGAGATGGTGTCGGGGCAAGGTGATCATTGGTGGATAGCCGGACCGAGCCCTTAAAAGCCATAGCGAGAGAAGTTTGAGAGATGAGGGAGAGAGATGGGACACATGAGAGGTCTAAGAAATGAGCGAGAGAGACGGCACGACAGTGAGGAGAGGAGGAGAAATGAAGAAAAGGAAAGGGAGTCAGGGACTTGGGTTAGATTTTCTGTCCTAACCCAAAATGACGCCATTTGATTTGTTAAACCAAATGACATAGTTGTAGTATTTTTTTTTCCTAATGCATAGTAATCAAATGACGTCGTTAAGTTACTAAAGTTAAATAGTCTCGTTTTATATAAGAATATGTGACGGCCCCAAATTTCGCTTGGGATTTGGCGGATTCTGAAGCGTTGGAACATGCAACAAAAGGTTACCTGCCCCGTTTATGACATATAAAGATGCAATGCACCTAGCATGCATCTGACAATATACAATATTCGCAGCGGATAATTTTTTTCTTGAGTAATACTATGCACTAGATGTAACATATCCCAAATTAACATAAGCATTCTTTCATATAATAACTGATGTAAAAAAGTTACAGTACTTTTCCAAAATTTCTGTAAAGTCATTAGTACTGGAGATGGGGCTTCTCATGTAATAAAACTAACATAATAAGAACTAGGCTAGCCGAAGGAAAAGCTCACTCAACTTGGCTAGGATAGCCAAAATCCTATCTAAAAACTGGAACGTCAACATAATGAGCTCCTCGTGGTTGCGTTGAGGTCTAGTCGACCTCATTTAGATGATCCTCTGCGAGTCCTCCTAATCCTGACACCTGGTCTACCATTCGGGATGAATGGTTGTTGGGACTACCGTGTGAATTACAAATCTTAGCAAGTTAATAAAAGCTTAAACTAGCAGTTTACAGATGCATGCATAACAGTAAAAGACATGAGTGCTGACATGAACATGAATATACTTGGCATAGTTTGGCAAATAGCATGACATGTGCTGACATACCCTGTAAACCGACATGAACTGAATTGGCTGACATGAACTGAACTGAGTTGAAATAAATATGATGTGAATTAAAACTGAATTGAACTTGAAATCTTATTCCCATAAATAAACTGGTTAATTAAACATGACATGTGCATGATTGAAAATATGTGACTAAACATGGACGTGACATGACTTGACTAAACTTAACTTAACATGAATGGGAACTGACATGAATTGAACGTGAACTAAAAATACTTGCCAAGAACTGAACTGACATGAAAGTGAAATGCCCTAATAACCAGAATGATTTTGCTAGTTGTTTCGTTAGAAATAGGTGAACAATCAAAATGATTATGCCCAACATATTTTGTAAGAGATACTTAGAAAATCAGAATGACTATGTCATGAGTATTTTAATGGAGATGCCCTAACAATCAGAATGATTACGTCATGAGTACCTAGTAATAACTTGAATGAAAATATTCTAACAATCAGAATAATTACAGCATGAGCATTTTAATAGAGGTACTGTAACAATTAGAATGATTACTTCAAGAGTACCTAGTAATAACTTTAATGAAAATACTATGACAATCAGAATGGTTACGCTATGAGCATTTTAGTGGAGATAACCTAACAATCAGAATGATTACGCAAGGATTACCTAATAATGACTTCAATGAAAATATTCTAACAATCAGAATGATTATGCCATGAGCATTTTAGTATAGATACTCTAATAATCAGAATGATTACGCTAGAAGTACCTTACGTGAATTATTAATGGAGATACTTGGACAATCATAGTGATTACACCACGAGTATCCCATGCATGACTAACTGGAAAAAATTATTTTTCATGACAATTGTACGTAGGGGATAATGACGTGTCGTGAAATGAAATGAAAGATGATATAGCTTAACAAGACTTGACATGTACGTGTGACTAAATAACATGGCATAATATGGCGTGCAACAATTAAGCATGACATGATATGACATAACGTGTAACCGATAAGTATGTACTCGGAATGAAACCATGACATGACATAACATAATATGTATATAAGTGTAACAAATATGAATGATGGTTTCTTACCATCATACATACATAAGTATCCTGAAAGTAAGTTAGAGGCCAACTTATAGTGATTGAAGTGCGACGTAAACTAGTGCAAAATAATGTGACCTGAAAGGAGATATTTATCTAAGGGTTAGAAACTCCTCATTAACAACTTAGAAATATAAAATTATTGACTTAAAGTAAAATAACCATTTTACCCCTCTATTTGTAGAAACATGCTCATTTTACCCCTTACTCAAGGATTTTGCATCAATGCTTTAAATTCTGTTCCAGTGATCATTCAGGTTTAAGTACTAGAATAGAATATTTTGGTATTGGTGTATTTCGATGTACCATTTTGGGATTAATTATATATTATATATAAATATTTATATGTATATATAAACTAACAGCTAATAGAATAAATATATATATGTAGGTGTGTATCATGTATATGTGTATATATATGGAACAATTGAAGATTTATAAAATGAATATATGTTGAAAAAATCACAAACTTGAGTTGAGACACAAAAACAAAGAAAAAAAAAAGAATAGAGAAATTATTAAAAATAATGAAATTAAAAAAAAAAAGAGAATAAGGGGACATATTTAAAGTTACAAAAAAATTAAAATTATTTAAATACATTTTATATTCTAGAATTAATTAAATACCATTTGGATTTAAAATTTACAAAAATGTCATTCAAGTATAAGAAAATTACAAAAACAATCTGAAACAAAATAGAGACAGAAATGCCAATTCCGGCCAAAATGGTCGAAATTTGTCCAGAATGGCCGGAACGGATCGGAATAGGTCGAAATTTGAAGCGAAACAAAATGAGGGGGGTATAGTGTATCGGATACTACACCGGAACAGAAAATTCCGACCGTTCCGGTCGGAACGTAATACAATTTAAAACTATGTTTTGCATCCTAATTTCAAAACTCACCAAAATTTACATTCCTCATATTCAAGTTCTAAACACGATCTAAGCACTAAATCTAAGATTACATGGAAAAAATTGCATTATAACACAAAACAAACAGTGAGCCTCAAGTTTATGTCCTAACCGGACTATCACATGCATCAAAATTCATTTCCTCAAGATCAAAACAATTAGGTTATGTTTGGACGTTAAGATGAGAATTTTTAGTTTAAGATGAAAGTTAAAAATTGAATAAAATATTATTTTTTAATGTTATTATTGTTTTGAGATTTGAAAAAGTTGAATTGAGATTTTAAAAAGTTGAATTATTTATTATATTTTATGTGAAAATTTGAAAAAATTGTAATGATGAGATGAGATGAGATGAAAATTTTGTGTGAGATGAAACTTCCAAAACTAATCAAAATGACTTCCTAACATATAGACGAAAGTCCTAAGATCAACATATGTGAATATCAAGACCAGAGGATCATGATTCCATAACGAAAGATCAACACTTACTCAAAATATAAACTGTTTTTACACCTCCAGCTTCCAGAGTCTAGAAATCATGCAAAACTTTTAGTAAAAAGTATTAACATGCAACAAATCTAAATCCAAATTTTATGTTGACTCCAAACCATAAAGATATTGGACCCAGTAAGAACTTTGCATGTTTAAATAGACTTTTCACTAATCCAATCTCCATAAAAAAAATTACACAAAATACACCAATGGAAAAAAAACTCAAATAGGAACAACTTATATGAATGTAGTTTTGTGAGAATCTACTTACGAAAGCTTCGAAAAAATCGAGTAAGAATAACAAGGAAAATTGCCTTAAGACTCTCTCTCAAGTTCTCTATAGAAAAGGATTGTGAATGCAAATTCTGAAGTGTGGGTGGCAATGGATGACTTATACAAGAGGTAGGGCTAACATGGATAGCTGAATCACTTCTGGATGGGAGGTTGGCAGCCAAAGATAGGGAGACAAAGGGCTACCTAGCTACTGTTAGCAGCATAAATGTTCTGGCTGAGTGGATGGCTATGATCTTGTAACCTTTACGTCTTCCATCGAAGGACTCTTGAGGGCTGAAATGAGTGGTGGTGTTAGCCATTTCCTAGGCCACCGCCGGGGGGGGGGGGGAGAAACTTCCTTAAGAAGCCTCCCTTGGTGGTGGCTTTCGGTGGGCCGAAGATTCGCCTTACTGATGGGCTGAATTTTGAGGGTTCATGGGCTTCACTTTGGGGTTTCGGTTGGGTTCAAGCCCAAATTCAAATTTTGTTGGCCCAATGTGATTACCAAGGTATAAAATAATAAATAAGGGTGTGATGAAATGAATTTGAATGGTTCATAACATGTAGAAGTGATTTAATCAAGTGATTAAATACTACGTTAAAACCGACCAATAGTGTTTGGCTTAAGTGGCATGATCACACTACTTGATTTTCCTTCATTTCCTTCATATTTCCATCTCATAGTTCCTCTCGGTGCCAAGTATCGTATACTATTCATCAATTGTGGATAAGATCGTGTCATGTGTCTAAATAAAACTTCTCTAGATGGATTTGGACAATCCACATTGTGATTTGAAAATAACTAGACTAAGTGCTAACATTGGTGTTACAATTCACTCCAAAAATGGCAAAAATAACTTTGCTCCATAAAATCCTAAATAATCCTAAGAAACTAGGAGTGCAATTCATTTCATGAATTTCGAATCCTAAGCACCTCGAATAAATCAAAACATGATCAAAAAATGAAAATCATTTTATTGCACCTAAAATCTTAAATATTCATATGATACTAATGACGCAAACCGTTTCTCAATCATATACTCCAAAGTACCTCAAACAAATAAAATTGTGTTTCTGTCACCAAAGTGTGTAAGAAACTGACTAATTTGATAAACTAAAACCTACGCGATTGTGTGATTCATGAGACTTTTTCGAGATTTTCATGACGTTCCTAAAGCCTAAAAAAATTCATCCACTGAATTTCTGATGGGCTATTACAGAATAACATACAAAATATAAATATATCTAATCAATTGATCTTCAAACTGGAACCGAACGAACTGACGTCAATTTCCATCACTTTGAAACGTTGATCGGTCGATTCTCCACTTGTTTTGGCTGATTCTAAAATCCAATGGTTACTGTTCACTCCTACTTTTTTGTTTAATTAATGATTAGCAAAACGACACCAACCTATGCATTTGATGCTTCCCAGCCTTTTTTTTTTTTCATACAATTTGATTTAAAAAATTATATTTATAAGTTAGTTTGTAAAACACAGTCTCCACATAAATGATGTGTCATCTTCAAAAAAATATAATTTAAAATTCAAAGTAAATGCTAAATACAACCGGCTGGGGGAACCACCGAGTAAACGATGCCCTCGTGGCATAGAAGAAATGGTGCCGTTTAGAAAAGCTTCATTTCCCCCGAAATCCCCTTTCCCCATTCCCTTCAATTATGCAATTTTCCCATTTTTCGTGTTCGAAGCGAAACATTCCCCCCTCAGATCTGTGTTCGAAGATGAAGAAGACCTCTGCCTTCCTTCGAATCCCTTTTCTTTGGCAGCTTTTCGGTTACTTGAGAAAGGGGTAATGGCGATAATTGATCCACAATCCTCTACTATAGCTCATATGATTTCTGAGATTGCTAATGATCTCCAAGTGCCTCTTGTTTCATTGCCATATTTGTGGATGATGACTATGGGAGAAATGGGATATCTGCTTTAGATGACGAACTTCACAAGAGGGCATTGAAGATTGCCCAGAAGTTGCCTTTGGCTATCTAGACACCAACAGTTCGTGGAAAGAAATAGGAATAATATAATCCGTCTTGGTGATGATGGGCATTTGATTGTTTTTCTTCCGTAGGGTGTAAATTGGAATATGAAACAACTCCTTATTTTAATAGATTTTTTTTAGAAATAAAATAATTATGATGTGAATTTTAAGGGCCAGGGTTAGAGCACTCCCAATGGGTTTTGTAAAACCCATTTTTATGTAAAATTTGAAGAAAAGTAGCTCAAAAGTGCCTCCAACGGATCATCTATTTTCAAATCTATTTTACATTTCGCTATAGTGTTCAGCTACATTTAGCATGAACTATTCACAAATGTAAAAATATTTTATTTATTTATTTTCTTTTCATGTACTTTATCTCCCATAATAATTTCTCTCTCCTTGTATTTTTCTTCCAACAAACTATTAAATAATATAATATAAATAAAAAAATAGATAAACTGATGTATAGTATATTGTAAAAGTCAGTATGTAAAATAAAAAAAATAAATTTTGGTGATGTATTTTAAAAGATAAGATACATAAACCATTGTGAGTGCTCTTATGTTTTCATCCTTTGGTTCTCATTCAGTGTAAAAGATCCAAGAATCAAATCATGCATCCGTATGTTTTGTGGAATGCAAAGTCCATCACAGGAGATGAGCAAAAAAAAAAAAAACATTATATTTTAAAATACTAACAAATATTTTATTGGCATAGCCCTTTAATCTGTAGTCGTCTTTGTGGCCATGATTGGGCTTACCCGCATTGTCTATCGCCAGGGCGGAGCTTCTCAGACATGGTGTGGCCGGATCCAGGGTCGTCAATGTAACAGTCCGCTAGAAATTTAAAGGTGAAATTTCTATTGGCTTTAGAAACCTCGTGAAAACTCCATAAGTTTTCATGCATCAACCAATCACATAGGTTTTAGTCTGTCAACATAGTCTGTGTTATCACTCACTATGGTGCCAGACGTGCGATTCTAATTATTTGAGATAGTTATAAGTGTTAGAATGCATTATGATCTGCACCATTAGACTCAATTGATTATTTAGGATTTTATGGGGCAATAAGTCAATTTTCATATTTTCGGACGAAACGCTTGTTTAAAACTATGAAATTATTTTTAGGGGCACTTCAAGGTTGAATTTCGGTAAACTATTTTGACTGTAGGTTAATATGAATATTTAAGAATTTTTAGTACTAAGTTTATGATTCACTTTTTCGGAGTGAATAGTAACCTCAGTAAGCATATCAAGTGCAGTGCTTTCAAAATCACAGTGTGGAATATCCAAACTAGATTAGAGAAGTTTTATTTAGACACTTAGTAAGATCTTAGCCACACATAGTGAATAGTATTAGATACTTGACACCGAGAGGAATGTTTGGTGGATTTGGGCTTGATAGCAACCCAAACCCTCTTAATACCCCAAAATTTAGGCCCATTCGATTTATGCCCTTTAAGGCCCACGAATTTGGTCTCATTAGCATTGCTTCTTGGCTAAGTTTGCACCCCCACTTGGCTGACTAGATCTTCCAAAAGAGATTCTAGAAGGTTTTGAAGAAAAATATCTAAAAGGCCACCTCACTCTTTCACTCTCACACTCCATTTTGAGAAAAGATATTGGGCTGATTTTTTTGGAGAAGAAGAGGCCAACACTCAAGCTCTCTTTCAGTCCTATCACTTTACATAACCTGTGTAAGAGTCTCTCCAGTCCACTTTCCACGAAAACAACTTTCCTTTAGACTTTTCTTTGACAAAACACAAAAGACTCTCTCGGGCAGTTTTTCTGGTCTCTGTTGAACGCCTTATTAGAAGCTTTTGTAAATATTTTCTCATAACTGTTTCTTCATAAAAGTTGTTCCTTTTTTAGTCTAGTTTACGTTGATATCTTATTTTCCATTTGGAGATCATTTGGTAGATCAAACGTTGTTCAAACCCCAGAAAGGTTAATCTGGGTGATAAACTGGAGAGTGTGTTGTAGTTTGGAGTTTTTAACCAAGCTAATGGATAGATCTTGGTCCGAAATTTTTATGGAGTACTGTTAGCATGTGTATATGATTATTTGTTGAGGATTTTTTGCATGATTAAAAGTTTTGGTGAAAAATTTTCTTAGATCTAGAAACCTAGAAACTGGAAGAGAAAAAACAGTTTCTGTTTTGAGAAAGTTTAAATCTTTTATGGTTTAATCCTAATCCAATGGTTTTGATATTTTTATTTGAGGATCCTAAACCTCTTATATACATGTTAGAATATTGTTTTGACTATATTTGATATTATTTACGAAGATAAAAAATTATATGCAAGGAGATATTCGATTAGGCCAAAGTGACGATATTCTTGGCTAAATTTATGTTTTGGTTGATTTTTAACCATGTGATCTTGATTTTGAAGCTTGGATATTTTTTAGAACACCTTTTTAAGCCATGTGATATTTTTATTTGAAGATCAAATCTTTATATGTCATGGATCAAGAGGTTGATCAAAACAAGTTAGAAACAAAAATCAAAGGAATAGCCTATTGAAAATTTCGGCCCTATAGAGTTTTAATGGTTGTCTTTAGTTATAAATTTTTTTGAGTTGATATTTGAACTTAGGAAAAATTTTATATGAGGTATGTAAATTTTGGTGATTTTTGGAGTTAGGATGCGAAATCATTAAGTTAGGGGTAAAATGGTCATTTTCTCACACGTAGAGGGTAAAAATGGTACTTATACTCTAAGTTAATATTTTTTCATATTTCTAATTGTTAGTGACTAAGTTTTAACTTTTATTTTCAGTTTCTCGTGATCGTGTTTTAGTTGTCTATAAAAGCGAAGACCGAGGTAAGTTAGCTTTTAACTTACTAGCAGTTTAATGTGTATAAGTGATACGTAAATGAACTACAATGTATGTATGTTATAACATGTGTCATGCCAAGTCATTGCATATTTATCTGTTACACAGAATTTATTCAGTCACGGGTTATTCATCTGTTACATAAGATATTCTATCACGTATTGTTATACATTGCAAGTATGTCATGTTAAGTTAAGTATGTCATCTATTACATGTATGTCATGTCATGTAATATTCAATGTTGCAAGTATGCCATGTTAAGTGTGTTGTCTGTTATATGTTATGTCATGTTACGAATGTTTCTATTTTAACTAAGTCACATATTTTGAGTTACGTTCAAGTCATGTTATGTTACGTCAGGGCTTCTATCCTTTCGTGCTCTAGTCACATTTCGTCTCGAATATAGTTTGTGTATTTCGAGAACAGTCATGTCAATCACAACCCTAAGCGCTAGGATGAGATAATATCCTGTGGAACTCCTTTGTTCCCGCTGGAGTGTCTAAATAGGTGTGAAATTTCCTGAGTTGACAAATTACAGTTAACAGGTTGCAAATGGGGCCTAACTAGCTAGTCACCGGAGAGCGCCAGGCACTAACGCCGATGGAGTCATATTTTATTTTAAGTGTGTTCACAGCAAGTGTGGCACAAACAATTCATGGGGTCACAACAACTATGAAGCATGAAGTATGGGGCCACAACAGCTGTGGAGCATACACTATGTGGGACACAACAATTGTGACACGTAGAATACGTAGGGCCACAACAACTGTGGAGTACGTATTAATTAACGCACTCACAGCTGGTGTAGATACTTGTGCTGTGATGCGGTAATCGGCAGGGACAAACGGCTCAAGAGGACTTGTGTAGCACCCCGTATGGTCACTTTAATGATTAAGTCTATTGAATAAGATTCCAAGTTCATATATTTCACGTTCAAGTCATGTTTCACGTTATGTCAGATTAAGTTTATGTTAAGTCAAGTCTCAGATCAAGTTTATGTTAAGTTAAGTTCCAGATCAAGTTCATGTCAAGTCAAATCTCAGTTGAAGTTCAGTTTAGTTTAAACAAGTCAAGTTCAGTTCACGCTTTAGTTTACGTTATGTCGGTTATGTTATGTGGTTTATCAAGTTATAGTATGATTACTTATGATTTTATTTAAGCATTCATACTTTTACTACCATGCATGCATCATTAACCTGTGTAGAGGTTTTCTGTTAACTTGCTGAGATTTGTAATCAAATCTCATTTTGGTAGTCCCAACTACCATTCCCATTCGAATGGTAGATCTTGTCACAGGACCTGAAGAAGAACCGGGATTCAACCAACTGGACACGGTCGACTGAACGACGGTGCGGCATCAATGTTAATATAGTAGTTAACTTAAATTACTATATGTACTATGAAGTTGCATCTCCAGTACTCTTTTGATCATAGCCATTTTGGACTAGCGTTATGATCTCAGCTATTTAGTACGTCCTTTTTTATGAATTATGTTTTAAGTATTTTGGATACTTTCAGTTTGGTGTATAGTATTGCTAAAGAAAAAAATTTATCCGCTACGAATATTGCTGCATGTTAGGAACATTTCATCATTTATGTCATGAACGGGGGCAGGTAACCTTGTGTTGCATGTCTCGACGCTTCAAATATCCGTCCAATCCCAAGTAGAATTTGGGGGTGTCACAGTCGATATTGAACTTGTTGAAGGTGTGGACATCGTAGTTGTAGGTGAACTTGTTGTTGGCGGTTGGGAGCTACTGGAGGCATTGGTCGCTATGGAATTGAAATTGCCACTGAAGCCTCTAGAACTTTTGGAGCTTCTGGAGGCAGTGGGCATGGTGAGTGGAGAAGAAACAAAATGCATCAAATCCCAAAGTTTCAGCAGATTGCGTATCTTTTTCTTTTTAAGCCGGTTACACGGCGGTTGTACCTAGCAAAATTCAAATTCAAAAGTTCAAACTTCTTTGGCAATCTAATCCTTGCCATATCAACACTATAGAGAGTAAGTCACCCACATAAATTTATAAATAGAAGATTCTACTAAATGGAAAGATAAAATATTTTCTATTAATGGCTCTTATAAAAATACTAAATGGATCTATTATTTTTAAAAGTCAGTTTGATTCTAACGTGAAATTTTTTTTAATAAATATTAATTACTCATAAAATACAATTGAGGTGACATATTAAATATCATTAAAATCATTGACATGATCCTTAATTTTTAATTATATGATATATTTGATTGGTTGAGAGTAGAATTTTTGTGTACTCAAAAACCTACATTAATTATCACTCATGAAATTTCCATCGAGATTGAGCATAAATTTCTGAATCCAAACTGCGGAAAAGATTGGCATGAGCATTGTGACAGTGAACTAAATTCTAGGATTACAAATGATTATTAATCAAAGTATAAGTTTAAAGAAAAAACTCCTCATTTGTCCCAAATGAGCATTATGACAGTGAACTAAATCCAAACTGTGGTAGACCCATTTTACATCTTCTTACACTTATGGCGCTACAATTTCCTTTGACACAAATCATTGCATCCACAGTTCCATAGCAGCCTACCTAGCAATGCCTGATCTGCAACATGCTTCCCCGTGAATTGGGCAAAACACCACTGGATCTACGTACATCATACATCTATCCATCCACACACACACACACACACACACACACACACACATATAGATATATACACCAGTAAGGGCTTAAAATGCGAAGGAAACCCACAAACTGTAGCAGTTCTCGAAGTAGACCAAAATTTACTCTTTTTTTTCGCCTTTTACCCTTGTATTTACTTTTGTTCCTCTATATGATTGGTATTATTCTCCTTTACTTGCAGCTTTCTTGTTGAGAGAGACCATTTTATGCTTCAGATTGGTCACATTATTCCCTCTTAGATTTTATACTAATTTTTATAGGTAAAGGTTTTATACATTTATATTCTCTTATATCACACGCGGCTGATTCAGAATCAATCAGTCTAAATATACCCAAGCATTCATATAAGTTATATTTTGTTATGCTTGTTTAATTTTTTGTTGTGTTTATTCACAAAAAATCTAATGGAACTGGGAAAAAGAATGAGCATTGTGAAATTTGATATCTTATTTCATTGAGAAGAGATGAGGTTAATGTGTGCCAGTGCTATTTTGCATCATTATATGCTTTCTATTTTTATTTATTCCTGGTTCTCAAAATATATGCATTAAAAAAGAACTCTGTCAAATGCCAGACAAGATGATTACATGATTGCAAATACAGTGACAAACATATACAGAAGCCAATAATCTAGAGAAACAAAAGGACTAACCTGTTTTTAAGCTGCGAGGTCGGATGGTGAGGCTGTCAACATTGCTACCAATGGAGAGGGAGAATGGTGGACTATATGTAACACCTTTACCCAATCCTGGCTCAGGCTTGTGGAAGAGTCCAAACCGCCTGTAAAACGGCATCGTTTTGATAAGTAAATTTATCTTCCCTCTCCTCCTTCCCTTGACGGTTTCTCAGTTTTTCTCCTCCCTGTGTTTCTCTCTTTCCCGTCAGTTTTCTTCACACCATTTCTCCCACTCCCTCATGGACTCTCTCTCTCTCTCTCTTCCGTTGCAGACCAGCAATTTTTTTTCCCTCCACGCCAATAGCCAACCTGCACCACCAAAGCCCACACTCAGCCACGACAAGGCCACCCACCACTAGATCCTCTCGGTTTCTTCGCCATAGCCCACGGGCAGAATAAATCCACCACCGGAAGCCCCACTGGGCGGCACCGTGAGAAACCAAAATCGAGCAACGACCTCTACATCGTGAGCCTCTCCTCTATAGATGAGCAACCGACGGCAAACCGCAACAACCACAATGCTGTAAGACATGCTCCACCGTGTTCTCTGTTTTGGGAAGTAAGAAACAGATCAAATTCTCTTGCCCCTCAGCCCAGCTCCGCCCTGCACAGAAACTGTCGACCACCTCATGGGTTGCCTCCGCGTTTCAACAGGTTTTCGTTGCACTGCAGAATCAAACAGCGTTGCCACCTGCTTCCAAGACCCACGCCGTGAAATCGAAGATGAGCTGCCCCACCAGCCTTTCCACTTATCGTTGTCTCTCGGACACTGCTTCTCCATCAATCTCCACCGTCAACTATCACTGAGGAAGACGGAAGACCACTCTGGCTGCACAGAATATTCTGACAGAGACCTCCAGAGATTTATTTAAACTCTGTGTTCTATACACCCATATCTTGATGGGTTTAGAATTACTCAATACTTATCACTTAACTGATGAGTGACAATGAGATAAGATTAACTCTAACAAGATAAGATTAACTCTATATCTAATCACAGTGGGGCACAAAATCTTTAGATTTATTGATGGCCAGAAGTCTATAAATCGTACTGAGCAGTTAAGGGTTCTCACCTACAAAATCATTGTGCCTCTAGCCATTGGGAGACACTTGGAGACTAAGTTGTTAGGGCGACCTTTCTCTCGTACTCAGTAAAATTATTCATCGAATTAGAGATTGAAAAATGTACGTCTTTTAATTATTATTATTTTATTTTGTGGATCATAGAAAATCGAAGATCCGAATTACGTTCATGTTAAAATATTTAACATGTGATATCAGAGTTTTAGATTATAGATTTTTTATGGTCTTGATAAAATATAGATTTGATATTATTATATATTAATTTAACATCATAATACCATGTATTTCTCCCATTTTATGTTGATATATTTATGTAAAAGAAAAACTCTCACGTGATTGTTGACGATTCCACGAAGTATTGATGCATCTGCTTCAATCTTTGCTTGGGTTTTATTTTATTTTCTCCCTCATTGTTTGCACTGTGTTGGTAGTTGAGGAGTCATTGTATGTGTTGAAAGTATACGGTGTAAGGTGGCCGAAGTCCCTTACCGAAGACTTGGAACGTATGGCGGCTTTAAAAGGCGGCATAAAGGGGCAAAAAAGCCCCGATTGGTTGACAAGAATTTTCTATTCCGTTGATACAAAAGAAAAATCAGAAAGATGGAGCCACTGAATGGGGACTAGAGGGGTGGTGCAAGGTGGTCGGAGTGCCATGTTGCCACCCCGGGATGGTAAATCGCCACCACCACCACCACCGTATAGCTTCTCGATATGGTGGCTCGATTTATCTTTGAGAATAGTTTTTTAGAAAACAATACTATGAAGTACAATGTTTGGTGTCGAGAGAAGGCTGAGAACCTCTATAACGGTGGCAGAGGGCTTTAAAGCCCATTGGCCGTGGCAGTATTCTGGTAAAAAAAAAAAAAAAGAGCAGTGAGTTTGACGTTGGCGGCAGGAGTGTCAGGACCCCATCAAAAACCGCCCTAGGACAAGGTTCTAGGCATGCATGGATAACAAAGATCGGGCCACTTCAGTGATCAAGGCCAGCCAAAGGCCAAGACATGTTACGGGCCACATTGGCCATCCAAGACCATGCTATTTTATTATCTTTATTTATTTTATTTAATTATATTTCAAGGGACCTATTGGGGTTTCTACTTTGTAATCTCTATAAATAGGGCATTTAGCACCTTAGTTTACATCTTTTGGCAAATTCCGTAAATGGGTGGATTATTGTTCTTAAAATCGCCTTTTGGTGCTTAGCACTTGGGCTACTTGGGTGAAATTCGTGAATCTCTAGTAGAGGATCATCACCTTGAAATTCGTAAATAGGTGGTGATTCAATCTATCTTATTTCATAATCTTGCAATTCATGAATCGATGGTGAATTATCTATCAATCTTATGAGTATTGCTTTGGTTCCATTCAATTTGTCAATCTCTTGTTTATGTTTTCCATTCTATATTCAAAATCTAAAAATACATTGTTCTTATATTTTCCATCTTGTTCATCTATTCTTTCTTACATATCAAAGACATCCTGAGCCTTAATCTTAGTATTCTTTGATTTATCAAAATATCCATATAAACCATAAAGAGAGTCTTCATATTTCTCTGTTGAGTCCATTCATCATTTGTTCATACAATTTCTCACGTGATCATAAGTATTTCCATTGTTCATACATTGACTTGCTTCCCTCCATCTCACAAACACAATCCATTACTAATTTGATCTTTCCCACTCACATAGTTCGGCCAACACATTGTTTGCCCTACTTTCCATACTCATCAATTTCATACGACCTAGCCTCCATCATCTCTACAAACCCTAGCCAAAATACCATATTTCCCATAAGCTCCACTTACCAAAATTAGCATTCCCTCATCCACATTAGCACTAGCCGAAACTCATATTGCCTCCATCTTTCCATACACATATCTTGCCTTAGTTGGAAACCCTAACCTTTCATAAAGATCTCCTAAACTTTAAGAATCCTAACCCTAGCCACCCTTCATCCAACTAAACCCTAGAGTCCCACAAGGTAATTCCTACCACTTAGGAATCCTTATCTCATCTTATAAAACCAATCCTACCAATCTCTAAATCATCTCCTATAAGTTAGGAACACATCTTCCATATTCCAATTACTCCAAATTCGAAATACATCCCTAGCCTTAGTCAAACTTTCAATTCCCAACAACTCCCATGCATCTTACCATTTAAAATCAACCCTAACCACCTTACCCATCATCCCAATCCTATCTTCCATATCCATATCCATATCCCTTGATTTAAGGAATTGTCATACTATTGTCAATCCCTTAAATCTCTCCATACCTACAATATCTCAAACCAACCAAGACTTATCCTAATAGCCAAAACCGAATCCCAATTCTCTTCTATCTTCTAAATCCAATCCCTACAATCACTCAGCTTCCCTAGAATCACTCAATCCCTAAACTCACTCCATTTCCTAGAATCTCTCAAGTCAACCAAAGACTTCCAACCTCTTACGATACTCAAATCATATCTTCCATATCCAATCCCACAAATCTCTCATTCCCTAGAATCACTCAAGTCAATTAAAGACTATCATCATCTTGCTATATCCAAATCTCATCTCACCTTAACCAATCCCTAAATTCAAGGAACAACCCTAGACCCATTCAAACACCATCCATCTTCATCTTCTTACCTTAACCGAATTCCTATCCTTCCCAAAGAAACTCCATCAATCTAGAAGTCCTAGCCTCATTCAGCCTTATTTATCCACATTCCTTTCAAACCCTAGCAACTCATCCTACACTCTAACACTAATCCAACTCTTCTAATCTCGAAATTTCCCTTAGCCACCATCCAAACCCTAGCCTATCTTCACCATACCAACCCTAAACATCACCCAAGTGGCCCCAACATCAAGGGCAACCCTCAAACCAGTCCCCATTGCCTCAAACACGCCTAATCATCACTTAGATAACTTAGACTCACCATCAACATTATTTCCATTACTAAACACCATACCTTCATCAACTTAGGAACCCATCATTGCCATAATACGTGCAAAAGCCAAGCAAGAAGGTTAGTCACTTCGGTCATCACGAGGCGAACCAAGGCGAGGATGACATAGTATTTAGGGACTTGACTGAGGTCCCTAACAAGGAGGCTGGAGACACCATGCCGTCCTCTTCTCGCTAGTGGCGCCTGATCCCAGAGTTGGAAGAACTCTTGTGCGGCGACTGTTGAAGGAAGAGAAAGAGCCTAGGGTTTTTTCTTTCAAAACAGAAGGGTTGGGCTATAGGGTCGGGTAGTGGGCTCTAGCCCAATTCGAGATAAAGTAAAGAAAATCCAACAGGTCAGTATAAATGGGCCACTATTGTGGCCAAGCCCAATAAAAGAAAGAAAAAAAAATTAAATTTTATTTTCTTTTATGTGCGTATTATTATTGTTAAATATATGTATTAAATTTTATTTTTCTTTTATGTGCATGTTATTATTTTTAAATACATGTATGCATTCTTTAATATTTATTTTGGCTCTTATTTAAATTATTATGCCATATATAATTGTTTATTCAATATGGGGAAAATGATTTACACCAAAATTAAAGAAAAGATTGGTTGCCCAAAGGTATAAGCTTTTCTTAAATTTTGGTAAAACATCATTAAACTCCATAGTAAGGTAGATGTGGTGGAGTGAACAATTTTGTGTGTCAAGATCTACTCCTAAAGGAGGATTTTGATGACACGACTAGTCCATCCATTAAAGTAGAGTTGGAGTACTGAACAATTTATGTGTCAAGATCTACTCCTAAAGAAGGATTTTGATGACACTACTAGTTCATTCATTAAAGGAAAGTTGGAGTGAACAATTTGTGTTAAGATCTAGTCCCAAAGGAAGGTTTTGATGACACTACTAGTTCATTCATTAAAGTAAAGTTGGAGTGAACAATTTGTATGCCAGAATTTACTCCCAAATGAGAATTTTGGTGATACAGCTAGTTCATTCATATAATTTAAGGTTGGAGAGAATACTTTATATGTCAGAATTTACTCCCAAAGAAAAATTCTGATGATACAATTAGTTCATCCATATAACTTAAAATTAGAGGAAACATTTTGTGTATTGGGGTTCACTCCCAAAGGTGGGATCTCAATGACATTATTAGTTCATCCATAATGACTTAAAATTCTATTATTGTTTGTGAGTGTCGAACTCAAAGCATTAATGTGATTAAAATATTTTTCTTGCAGTAAGTGTACGAATATCTTTATAAGATTTCCTTTATAGAATGGACTCTAGTTTAGATAAACATGAGTATGCCAAATTTACACTAAGAGTTTTAGACCCTGGTTTATCGATTCTAAGTCTAACATAAATTATTATTGAGAATAGTGATAAGGTTCAGAAAAGTACAATGTTTAAGAAGGTTGAATTAATTACTACATATCAAACTATAGGAATTTCTTAGTTTTGTACATAATAGTTTACTTCAGAGACATTAGTTTTTCATTAAAATCATGAGATATGAACAAGTTGGTAGCATGGTTGTTAGGTAGATACAAATTTATTTTGCTAATTTGTATAAAAAAATCATTTGTATCTTTTGGGAAAGGAAGGAAATGATAATCATGAAAATATAAGAATTTTGTTAATTGAAGTTTGAAAGAAACAAAAACATAAAGATTTAAGTGCCCTAAGCATAAGATATGATTCGAAGGGAAGGGTAAACTTTTTATTTGTTTGTATAAGTTTCGAATAAGATCTTATACATGTTTATACATTATTATTAGATTAAACTCGAGTGTAAATGTTCATATTTATTTTTTTTGTATAAATTTCAAACCAAACTCTATAAATATTGATACTTATTTTAGTGGTTGAACTCGATCACAAATGTTCAAATTCTTAAATTGTTTTAAAATGCTATTTATGTTTGTTCTGTTTTTTCGTTCCAATAAAATTTTATTTGTTATGCCTTCATGATAGTGCTTTTGTTAAAAGTTTTTCATTTTCACTCCTGAGGCATGTATTGTAACCAAATGAAAAATGATTTACGAATTTTTTTTATAATTTGTGGCATAAAATTTGAAACATAATTTGTGATATAAAAGGTTGGAGAATATCTCCAAGAAAAGTTATAGAGATTAGTAAATAAAATATTTTTCGCATTTAGATTTTCTAATATCAGGATATGTGTTGATTTATAAAAAAGGAAAGTAAATCAAACATATGAAGAAAAGATGGTACAAGGAATAGAGAGTTTCTTGAGATAATGCATATAGACGCATGTAAACCTTTTTCTCTATAATATTTGATAGATAGAAGTATTTCATTACTTTTATAGATGATTTTAATGATATGAATGTATCTATCTACTACATGAGAAATCTTAAACCATTAGTAATTCTTGAGGTACTTCTCATGGGGAGGAATTTCAGTTAGATAGAAATGTGAAAATCATTGAATTAGATAAAATTAGTGAGTGCTAGAAAAAGTATTATGAGTCAAGTCATAACTGTGACTTATTTTGTTAACTTCTTGAAAAGATGTGCAGTAAAATTATTAAAGACAATGGCATATATCTTAAATTGTGTTCCTAGTAAGTAGTCTCAAAGAATAGGGGCCACATGTGATGCCCCCAAATTCCGCTTGGGACTTCATAGAACTTGAAGTTTAAGGACAAGTAACACAAGGTTACCTGCCCCCATTCTTGACAGATAAAATACAATCCGCCTAGCATGTATGATAACACGAATCTAGTTAGATTTCATTCGTATTTATTTTTCGTTCCTTAATATTATTTTAGAGCCATGAAATTATATCTAGTTGGATAGAGGCCTTGGACCTATAGTTTAGCATCCAAAGCTGAAGAGAAAGGGCCACTCAAACCCTTAGAATTCGGCCAACTAAGTGGGCTTGAGCCCAAAAATCCTAGAAGAGCCATAGGGACATGCCTAAGACATGAGCCTTGTGCCATTTGTCACGCATGTAAGGCCCATGAATCTGGGCATGTTAGTGGGCTAAGGGGGAGAAAGAAGAGTGTTTGAGAAGTCAAAGGAGGCATGCACGCCAACCCTAGTGAAAAGCCTTTTGGTTTGCCACTTATCTTTCATGCAAGAAGGCTTCGAGAAGAAGGAAATGATGGGATGACCTAGAGAAGGCCAAAGGCCACTAGGCCAACTCACCCACATACACATCCCATGCCATTTGGCAATTGTTTGAGTTCCAAGAGAATTTTTATGGGAAGTGGTATAACAGCCCGCTAGAAATTTATTAGTGGAATTTCTATTGACTTGAGGAATCTCGTGAAAACACCATAAGTTTTTACGAATCGACTAATCGCACAAATTTTAGTCTGTCAACATAGTCAGTGTTATCACTCACTATGGTGCTAGAAATATGAGTTTAATTATTTGAGATAGTTAGAAGTGTTAGAATGCGTTATGGTCTACGCCATTGGACTCAGTTGATTATTTAGGATTTTATGGCGTAATAACCCATTTTCATAATTTCGGACGTAACGCCTGTTCGAAACTGTAAAATTATTTTTAGGGACACTTCAGGATTGAATTTTGGTAAACGATTTTCATTATATGTTAATATGAATATTTATGATTTTTCAGTGTTAGGTTTATTATGCATTTTTTTGGAGTGAATAGTAACCTCGATAAGCGCATCTAGTGTAGTATTTTCAAAATCACAGTGTGAAATGTCTAAATTAAGTTAGAGAAGTTTTATTTGGATACTTAGTAAGATCTTAGCCACATATAGTGAATAGTATTAGACACTTGGCACCATGAGGAACTATTAGATGGATTTGTGAAGGAAATCAATGTGTGAGATCATGCCACTAAAGCAATACTTTGTTTCATCTGATCAACCAAATTGTGCTAAACTAAAAAGGGTTTCAATTCTAGCGAAATCCTAAATGGTTGAAATCCAGTTGAAACTCCAAAAGTTTGGTTGAAACCGAAACCCTAAACGGTTTCCCAAACCCTAAAGTTGGCCTCCAAACCATTTTTAATCCGATTTCTAGCATTGTGTTTAATCACTTGATTAAATCACTTACACATGCTATTAATTAACCAAATCCTTGTTATGACATCATTATCCAACCTTTTAAACCATAAAATTTTGATTGGGCCAAGAAAAATTGGATTTGGGCTTGATAACATCCCAAACCCTAACCAAACTCCATTTAAACCCCAAATTGAAGCCCATTTGGATGAGGCCCACCAAGGCCCACGAATCACCTTGGCAAAAATTCTTGAAGAAGTTTCCTCCCCCACATGGCAGGCCATCCACTGCCTTCCCAATAGTGCCTTGATGTGAAAGAGAAATCCACCCCATAACCTCCATACCTCACAGCTGCTGCAGGCAGTCCTTGCCCCTCACTATTCTCCACTTTATGTCACAAATCCACCTCCAATCAAGGCTCATTTAAGCCCATAACTTTCCCATCCAGAAGTCTAAAGTCATACAAGACACAGTTCACTCATTTTCATCACTTTTTCACCCCGTTCTTAGAGAGAAATTCAAAAGAGCTCTCTTGGGCAGATTTCGGGGTCTTTATGCGTGGAGAGTTTTTACTATTTTTAAGTATTTTTGCATGATTACTCATACATAAAAGTTGTTCACCTTTGAGTGTAGTTTCCGTGGATATCTTATTAGTCTCATTCCATGCTTATTTGATCAGTCAAAAGTATTTGTAACCATGGAAAGGTCATTCTGGGTGTGAAACTGGAGAGTATGTTATGTTTTGGAATTCTTGACCAAGCTAATGGATATATCTTGATCCGAAATTTAATGGAGTGTTGTTAGAATGTATTTATGAACGTTCATTTAGGTTTTATTGCATGACTAAATCTTTTGATGATAGATTTCCTTACATCTAGAAACTTGAAAACTGGAAGTGGAAAAACAATCTTTGTTTGAGAAAGTTTGAATATTTCGTGGTTGAATCTTACTTCAAAGGCTTTGATATTTTTATGTGATAATCCAAAGCCTCTTATATAAATGTTAGGATATTATTTTGAAGATATTTAGTATTAGTTTTAAAGATATGATTTTTCTATGCAAGAGGGTTTTAGTTAGCATAAGATTTGATGTTTTTGGGTTAGATCCATGTTTTATGGAGTTTTAGCCATGTGATTTTAAGTTTAATGGTTGGATCTTCTTTAGGACACATTTTTAAACCATGTGATGTTTTAGTTTGAAGATCACATATCTTTAAGCCATGGATCAAGAGATTGATCAAAGTTAGTTGAGAGAAAATTTTCTGCTTTTGGACTAAGTGTAAAACCAAAAGCTCCAAGTGTTATTTTGAGATTTTTGGTGACTTTTGTTTGATCATTTAAAGCATGTTTGATCTTAGGATGATATTATGAATATGTTAGAAGTAAGATTTGATTTCTTGAAATTCTTGAAGATGTTTTGAATAAGATCAAAACTTGTGATTCAAGAGTTTGTTTTTAGTTAAAAAGTTTGGATCTTTTTACTAAAATGTTTTGGGTTGATGATTAGTATGTTCTTGTTGGATGTTTTAAGTATGTTTTTAAACTTAGGATAGGAAGATCTTTGTTGCAAAAATTTGGTTTGATCATGAGTTTTGAAATTAGAAGAAGTGCGACAAAAATCAAGGGAAATGATGTTTCGGCCATAGTGTGTTTTTCATAATTTTGATTTGTTTTAAATTTTTCTGAATTGATATTTAAGCTTAGGATAAAATTTACATAAGGAATGTAAATTTTGTAAGTATTTTTGGAGTTAGGATGTGAAATCCTTAAGTTAGGGGTAAAATGGTCATTTTCCCACACGTACTGGATAAAATGGTAATTTTACTCTAAGTTAGCTTGTTTTCATGCTTCTAATTATTAGTGATTAAATTTTTAATTTTTAGAATCACTATTTTCAGTTCCTCGTGTTTCGCTTTTATTCTCATAAAATGCGACGATCGAGGTAAGTTAGTTCTTAGCTTACTATCAGTTTACTATGTATGTTTGATGAGTAAGGAAACTACAGTTTATATTCGTATGTTATTATCTATACCATGCCATGCCATGTCAATATATGTTTATCTGTTACACAATCTATTCTGTCACGTATTGCTATAAGTTGCAAGTATGTCATGTTACAAAATATTTTCTGTCAAGTACGTCATGTTTGTAGTCTTACGTTCATGTTACATTACGCTACGTTAGGACTTTTGTCATTTCGTATTCATGTCATCCCATCTCGAATACAGTTTGTGTATCTCGAGAACAATCTTGTTAAGTTATTCATGTTAATCATGACCCTAAGTGCTAGGATGAGGTAATATCCTAGTGGAATTCCTTTGTTCATGCTGGAGTGTCTAAATAGGTGTGAAATTTCCTGGGTTAACAAAGTATAGTTAACATGTTGCGAATGAGGTTTAACTAACTGGTCACTGGAGCACGTCATGCACTAATGCTGATGGAACCATACTTTATTTTACATGTGTCTACAAGAAGTGTGGCACAAACAATTCATGGAGTCATAACAACTATGAAACATGAAGTATGGGGTCACAACAATTGTGGAGCATATACTATGTGAGATACAGCGATTGTGACACTCAGAATACGTGGGGCCATAGCAACTGTGGACTACGTATTAACACACTCACAGCTGGTATTGATACTTGTGTTGTAATGCAGTAATCGGTAGGGACACATGGCTCAAAGGGATCCGTGTAGCACTCGTATGGTCACTTTATTAATTAAGTTTATTGAATAAGATTCAAAGTTCATATATTTCACGTTCAAGTCATGTTTCATGTTATGTTATGTTTAAGTTTACGTTCATGTCAAGTTTCAAGTTTATGTCATGTTCAAGCTATGTTAAATTATAGTAACTCCATGAGATAAGAATACACAATCATAGTAACCCCATGAAATAAGATTATACAATCATGGTAACCCCATGAGATAAGACTACTCTATCATGGTGACCCTATGAGACAAGAATATGTTTCAAGTTCATGTTTATGTCATGTTATGCTCAGGTTCATGTTATGTATAACTTCACGTTCATATTATGTATGTTCACGTTCATGCTATATTCAAGTTCACGTTCATGTTATGTCTTGTTCATGTTCATGTTATGTTTCAAGTTCACGTTTATGTCATATTATGCTTTGGTTCTTGTTATGTTTAAATTCATGTTCAAATTATGTATGTTCACGTTCATGCTATTTTTCAAGTCCTTATTATGTTTCAAGTTCATATTCATGCTATGTTGCTAGTCCATGTTATGTTTTAAGTTCACGTACATGTCATGTCACGTCAAGCTAAATTTCAGTTTCAGTTCAAGTTATATCATTTATGCCATACTATATGTCAAGTTATGCTATGCTTATTTACGACTTTGATTATGCATTCATGCTTTTACTACCATGCATGCATCATTAACCTCTGTGGAAGTTTCCTGTTAACTTGCTGAGATTTATAATCAAATCTCACCACGGTAGTCCCAACTATCATTCTCCCTGAATTGTAGGTAATGTGTCAGGATCAAAGCAGAGAGCAGACACTGATAGATTGGATAAGGTTGACTAGATGCCGTGGACGCAACACGGAGCTTGCAGCCTCCATAGTTAGGCCTTTGGATAGTATTCCTGTATCGTTAGTCGAGTTATGCGAGTTACTCAACGAACTAGCCCAATAGTGTATTGACAATGTAATTATGGTGCCAGATCTCCGTTGTTTTGAGATTACAGTTTTCTAAGACCTGTGCTGTAACCGTGGATGTTTATCTTGTTAAGTATGCATGGATTATGTTTTAACTATTTGGGATATTATAAGTTTGGTGCATAGTATTGCTCAAGAAAAAAAATTATCTGCTGCGAATATTGTATAATATTAGATGCAAGTTAGGAACATTGCATCTTATATGTCAGGAACTGGGGCAGGTAACCAAGTGGCCCCTAGTGAAGACATAAAGGAGATCTTTTCAAGAGATTTGCATAGGGAAGCCCAAGGGACAAAAGGGATTTTCGGATTTCCTCACCCACACGCCTACTCAAGTGCCTTTTCTGACATTTTGCCACTTGTCAACCATGGACTAGTAGAGGAGTGTTTCTCGAAGGAAGAAGAAAGGGCTTGTGCATAAAATGACTATCCTAACCCTAGATTTTGGTCGCTACACTCAAGGACACACACGCATATGCCACATGTCACATTAGGGTTACAAAGAAGAGCCTTAGGTATTTAAAAAAGTCACCTAGGGAAGGAGCACTAGAAGATGAAATATCTTCATGGGAATTTGAGAGGAAGTGGATGGCAAAGAGCCATACACACGCCTATGCCATCTCTCACACATGCAAGCATCACTTTTTCGAAAATGAAGATACTTGATTTTTGTTTTACTCTTTTGCCCTAAGATACATTGGATCTAAACAAGAGATGAATTGGTTTGGAAGACCAAGAGGTTCGTTTTTTTTTTTGGGGGGGGGGGGATTACACGCCACATCCATGTGCCTTTTAGCATTCCCAAAACAATCCAATGATGAAGAAGATGAAGTGACATTCGGGCCAAGGGGAGAAGTTACACGCCACTTGTCCTTCATGCAATGGATCACTAGCAACCAATGAGATTTTGTGGAGAGTTCTATATAAAGGGGGAGGATCCACATGCCCAAGGGCTTTTCTCTTTTGCCATTTTCAGATTTAACATGCTTATCCTCTCCACACTCTCTTACTCGACCACTTGGAGATTTCTTCACTTTCTCACTCTTTCTTCCAAACAAACAAGAAAACCATTCTTCTCTACATTCAAGGAAGAGTCACGACACCAAGTAAGAAGGAATCTAGGGTGAGGACCTCGTTTTCTTATATTTTCTTCACACTACTCACACCTCACTCGAGAAGATGATAGAATCTCCAAAGAGTTTGAGATTTTCGAAGGATACACATAATTTCAAGGTTATTTCATCTTGGAATAACCTAGGGTTATCCAAGGAGGGGTGAAGCCAAAACTTTGAGGACTTATATCCTCTAGACAATCGGCCAAACACACACTAGTCCCATGTTCATGACCTAGCCGTGATTACATGAACTTGAAGGGTTTTCTTGTTCAAAAACCCTAGAGCTGAAAGGTTAAGGCATTTCCAACAGCAAGTGATGAACCCTAGAAACCTCACACACTCATGCACACGGATTGGGGTTCAAAACTTTTGTTCTAACAAATTGTACTTCCATTTACAGCTTGCTAGTGCTTTATTGAAGGATTTTTGTAAGTAATCACTCAAGTTAGTTTGTTTAACATGTGCATATATTTGTGTAAATTTTTTTCTCTATTTTTATTACTTTTGATTGTTATTCTATGCTTTACTTCGTTGAACACTCTATTGTGGTTTTGTAAAAGATAATGAAAAATGTTATTTATTTCGGATCCATGTTGAAAATGCCATGATTTACATGCACATATTTCGGTTTTGCTTGAGGTTATGTTGGTATTTCATGTGTCATGAAGATTTAGTTATTGCAAGGTTAAGTGTTTCAGATTCATGTGATGTTGTCATGATTTTATGCTTTGATTCACATTTGCCATGATTTTTATCTATTATGCTTCAAGTTTGGAACATGTTAAAGTGAAATTTCTCCATGTTAGTATGCATTTGATGTTTCGGCCAAGTCATGTTCTTCTATGTTCATGAAGTTGTTTTGATATTATATGTGTTCTATATTATCATGCCATGATTTGAATATGTTACTTTTGAGTATTTCATGCACGACATTTCATGTGTCAAATGTCAAGTGTAAGAATGAGTATGTCTTAAGTCTCATATCACATGCATATGGGTAAATGGTCTTTTTTTAAAAATATATGAAAATTTTTTATCACAACCCCAAATGCTAGGGCGGGGAATGTCTTGGTGGAACTCTTTTGTCCACTCTAGAGTAGTAATCCTTGGGTCGACAAAGAACTATCAGCGTGCCTTAAATGGATTTTTTTGAAAAAGATGCAGGAGTAAGATAGCACCTAACGCTAGTGGGTTCCATGACTAAGGCAAAAACTCGACGAGGTACTTTGTGTTATAATGATTATGAATAATACGTATTCACCACAGTGTACGGACCGTTGGTGGTACGGTAACTAGCAGGAACATGCGGTGCTTAGGGGAGCCGTGTTGTGTCCACCATGTGTTATAAAAATAAGGCAATGAGCTCATATGATACGGATCACGTGATATGAATCATGTGATATGATATGATATGATATGATATGATATGAATCACGTGATAAGATACAATACGAAAATGATCAACACGAAAATGATGTCAAAGATGTTTTTCTGAAAAGTCTAAAGATTCTGTAACATATCTTTCGAAAAAGATCAGGTGCGTAAGTCAAGTTTTGGTCGTGTCATGTGTCAAGTACATGTTTATGCATGCATTCCATGATTTGCCACTCGAATGCTTATGTTAACTATTATATGTTGTATGTTTGCTTGCTGAGATTTGTCGAAATCTCATTGTGATAGTTTCCATTACCATTCCCCACCCGGAATGGTAGAAATTGCGACAAGTTTAGAAAATCACTCCCATGGTGAAATGCAAGAGGACTATGGTACCCCTGACCAACGAGGAGGTACCGAAGAACAATTAGAGCTCAACGGAGCCCTCCTTGTTGGATAGTATAGAGAATGTCGGTTGACTCATTTTCTAGACACTGCAGCTCATTGACAAGCTGAAAAGATTAAGGAATCAGGACAATGATCGATTTATGGAGACAAGAAAGAAGCCCAACTAGTTATAAAAAAAAGAAGAAAAAAAAGATGGACCGTTTTCTTGTGCCAAGAAATATGTTTGGATTTCTAATGAATTAAGGCCTTTTTGTGATTGGTCCCTTTGTTTTGGGGAAAAAGATTTTTGTTGGATACTCATGTTTTGGGAGACAATGAACATATTTTTCATTGGTACTTTTGATATGAATGTTATGTTAAAGGTAATATTTGGGTTATGTTTAGTCTTACAGTACCATGTGCTAAGGCAATTGCTTTAGGCTTTGCCTAGTTCCATATGAACTTTACATTTTCCACTGCATTATTCATTGCATACTGTTAGTATACATAGGTGCATTGCATCATCTGACATGTATGAGGGATATGTAACCTTATCTTGCATATCCTGGCATTTCAGTCACCATCCAATCCAAAGTGGGGGCTGGAGAAGCCACAACATGCAACTAATATTATGCAATATTCGCATTAGATATTTTTTTCTTTGAGCAATACTATGTACCAGAAGTAATGTATCCCAAAAACATAAAATATTTTATCTAATTCACATGATAACTAATATCTAAGAGGTTACAGTACTTGTCCAAGACATATGTAAAATAAATAGTACTATAGACAGAGCTCCCTAAGTACATCCAAAACTAAGGTAACTGCTAGGCTAATCCATTGAGTAGCTCGTGCAACTCAGACAAGGATGCCATAATACTATGATGAAATGGAGTATCGAAGTGATGAGCTCCACGTCGTGCTGTTGCTGTCTAGTCGACCACCTCCAGTCGATCATCTGCTGTGTCTTCTGATCTTGGCACATGATCTACCATTCTAAGGGAAATGGTAGTTGAGACTACCATGTTGAGATTTGATTACAAATCCCAGCAAGTTAACATGAAACTTAACATAAAATTTACAGATGCACATGTATGGCAGTAAAAGTATGAATGCATAATCAAAATCATAAATAAGCATGACATGACTTGACATATAACATGGCATGAACTGACTTGACTTAAACAGAGCATGGACCGAACTTGAAACTTGACATGACATGAACTAACATGAGAAGAATTGAATTGACATGAACTTAAACATGATATAAAGCTGAACGTGAACTGAACATGAATTGAACTTGAACTGAATTGAAACATGAACTGAACGTGAATTGAAACTAAACTTGAACTTAACTTGAAATTGGACATAGAGTTGTATTCTTATAGAATTGCCACGATGTTCTTGTCTCATGGAGTTACCATAATGATGTCTTTATCTCATGGAATTACCACGATAGAGTAGTCTTGTCTCATGTGGTTACCACGATTTAATAATAACTTGAATAATAACATGATAGTACATAGACTTAACTTGACTAGACTTGAAAAATACAGTTTTGGGAGACATTCTTTGAACTTGAGACATGACGTGACGTAAAACGAAAAGATAGATAGACTGACGAAACATAACATGACATGTACGTGAGATGAATGACATGACATGAAACATACAAACATTTTGTAACATGACATAACGTATAACAGATGAACATTTTATGGCATTACATAAAGTGTAATAAATAACATTACGTGACATGGCATAACATGTGACAGATAAATATTATTGACAAAATTTAATTTGTAACAGATAAGCATTGAGTGAAGCATTTAAGGTGTAACATATATACATTGCACGCCAGAATATTATGTGTAAGAGATAAACATGTAGTAACATGACATAGCATAGCATATATGATAATATAAGTACATAAATAATAGTTTCCTTACCAACATACATACACAATAATTTGACAGTAAGTTAGAAGTTAACTTACAATGATTGTTACGTTTACAGAAAAAAAAGCATGAAACACGAGAAATTGTAAGAAGTGATAAACTTCAACACTAATAATTTAGTAGCATAAAAAAATTCTAACTTACACTAAAATGACCATTTTACCCTCTACATGTAGGAAAATGACCATTTTATCCATAATTTAAGGATTTTATATCCTAACTCTAAAAATACTAAAATTTACATTCCTAATGCACATTTTGTCTTAAACTCAAATATCAACTTAGAAAAATCTAAAACCAATCACAACTATGAAAAATACCATAAGGCCAAAACACTCCATAGGTCATATCTCTTGATTTTGTTGCAATTTCATCCGACTTCAAAACTTATGCTCAAACTAAAATCAGGGCTGGCTCAATATGTTGTGGGGCCTAAGGCTAAAATTTAGAGTGAGGCCTTTTTTTTTTTTTTTTAGGTAAAATTAAATAAATTTATTTTTATATTATATTTTTATTTAAAAATAATTCCTATCATTTTGTAAAGTAAAATTATCGATTAAGATTTTATACCACATTTTCAATTAATAACTGACTTAATCTCTATTAGAAAATTTTTGATTTAGAGAGAATTTTATCAAATCTAGTTTTACAAGTACTTTAGACTTTTAGACACAATTATCATCATTATTGTCAATAAAGTTCTAAAACAACTTACACATTTGAAAAAAAGTGGGCCCTTGCCTCTTCAAAAGATTATACAAAATTTTTTATGAACACTAAAAAATTAAATTTTGTTATTTATAATTTTTACATTAATTATATATTAAACTAATAATGAGGAAAGAGAAGTGTATTCTTAGAAGGAAAATAGGTAAAATAATTATTATATGTGATACTTTTAAAAACTAATAATGATATAATATCTATTTGATCTTGTTTATATTTTCATTCTTATTGAATTAATTAAAATTTTTTATTAGATATATATATTCTTTTTAAAAATTATTCTTATATTTTTTTTAGGGGCCTTCTTTCATTAGGGGCCTTAGGCAATTGCCTAAGTGGCCTAATGGATGAGCCGGCCCTGACTAAAATATTGCAGGAAAGATCCTCATATCATTAGCTTAAAAACATGCTTAAAACATCCAAGTAAATCTACTTTACATAAACACAAAAATATTTAGTAAAAAGATCCAAACTTTTAAACTAAAATACAAACCTTTAAATCTCAAGGTGAAAGCTACTAAGGTCCCTGGACTTGATGGCATGTCCCCCATGTTCTTCCAACAATTTTGGCATATTGTTGGTGATGCTGTTACAGATGCTGTGTTGCAGGCTCTACAAAGTGGTACACTTCCATCTATCCTTAATCACACTTTTATTACTTTGATCCCAAAGAAAAAGAGATCTGAAAAAATTGTTGAACCTAAGATTTCAAGCGTCATAAAATTACATATCTATATATGGATTTTGATGATAACAAATGAATTCAAGCATAAAGGAGTCTCAAGCTCAAGTTGCCTACACAATGAATCCAAGTACATCAATGAACCAAGCATCAGCAAGAAAAAGAACAAGTTTGCAAATGAAGGTCTTAGAGTAATTTTGTACATCTCTTGATAAAAATTAATATTTTCTCATAAAATAACAAATTACATTTTTCACATGTGCATGACATATTTGAATATTAAAATATTGAAATTTGATGTTTTGTAAGATGATTGATTATCATCTTTCACATGTGCATGACATGATTAAAAGTTTGAATTTTAAAACTTTGAAAGATGATTGATTGTCATCTTTCACATGTGTATGTTTTATTTGAAACTTTTTCAAAGTAAATAATATTGTCTTTGACAATTTCAAGAAGGAGAAACTTTGATTTAAATATTTTGAAAAGTGAATGATGTTTTCTTTGAAAATTGTGAAAAATAAAATTTTGATTTGAATATTTTGAAAAGTGAATGATGTTTTCTTTGAAAATTGTGAAAAATAAAATTTTGATTTGAATATTTTGAAAAGTGAATGATGTTGTCTTTGACAATTTCAAGAAAATAAAACCTTAATTTGAAAATTTTGAAAAGTGAATGACGTTGTCTTTGACATATGAATCTTTTTAAATTTGAAAATGAAATCACATATGCTTATAAATAGATCATTTGAGTTGTTCAAATTTAGAACAACATATACAACAACAAGTGCATACAACATTCATTCAAAGCTTTTAATCTCTCTTCTCTAAGCATTGAGCCTTAACTCTTGTTCATTTTGAGAGAGATATAGTTTGCGCTTATTGTTCTTATTTCACTCATTGAGGAGTGTTTTCTGATAACCTACCCACTATCAATCTTCTATCAGTAAAATGGTCTGTTTAACCCTTGTACATGTAGAATGTGTTCTATACAGGGAATAGATGTTGAATCACCACGTGTAAGGTGATTGCAAGTATAGAATGTGTTCTGCATAGGGAATAGACATTGAATCACCACGTGTAAGATGATTGCAAGTGTAGAGGGTCGTCTACACAGATTCTTTGTAGCGTACTGCTCAAAGGTGTAATATGTTTCTATCTCCACCTGAAGGAGATTAGATAGTGAATTTGGGAATCCTCAAGGGGGAGCTTGAGGCAAGGACGTAGGCAGTGGGGCTGAACCTCGTTAAAATACTGAATTTGCTTCCTCTCACCCTTACTCTTTTTATTTACTATTGCTTCATATTTTGTTCATATTTTATATTGTGTATTTAATTTATAATTGTGAATTTTTAAATACAACCCAATTTACCCCCTCTTGTGTTAGTCACTTGGGCAACAAAAATTACTGAGTTTAGGCTCATTAGCTTATGTAATGTTGTGTATAAATTTATTTCAATGGTGCTTGCTAATAGGCTCAAACTTATTCTTAATGATGTTATATCTAGCAGCCAAAGTGCTTTTGTCCCTGGTAGACTAATCAGTAACAATGTGCTTATTGCATATGAGATGATTCATTTTTTGAGAAACAGGAGGCAAGGAAATGAGGGATACATGTCTATCAAATTAGACATAAGTAAGGCCTATGATAGAATTGAATGGGGCTATATGGAGACTATGTTGGGTAGAATGGGTTTTCATAGTAGATGGATTCAGTTGGTGATGATGTGCATTAAAACTGTGTCTTTTTCAATTTTAATAAATAGGGAGCCTAAGGGACCAATAATTCCTTCTCGAGGTATAAGGCAAGGGGAACTCTTGTCCCCATACCTCTTCTTGTTATGCACTGAAGGTCTGATAACTTTACTGAAACAAGCTGGAGCCTCAAAGCAAGTGTCTGGTATCAAGGTCTGCAGAGGGGCACCAAGAATTTCTCATTTATTGTTTGTAGATGATAGCATATTATTCTGCAAAGCCGACTGTGCAGAAAACCACCATATTTAGTAGCTACTTGGTCAGTATGAGGAGGCTTCAGGGCAAAAGGTGAATTCAGAGATAAAACTGCTATGATTTTTAGTAAAAATGTGGATTTAGAGAAGTAGGAGTTGATGGATTTTTGGGGTGTGCAACAATTCCGGTAGTATGAGAAGTACTTGAGATTACCTCCATAGTTGGTAGACCCAAAACAAAGGCATTTTCTGACATTAAGCATAAAGTTTGGGCCAAGTTGTAGAGTTGGAAGGAGAAAATGCTATCATGAGGTGGTAAGGAGGTACTTATTAAAGCTGTTGCTCTTTCAATTCCAACATACTCTATGAGTTGTTTTAAACTACTTGGAAGTTTATACCATAAACTTTAGCAAATGATGGCACGCTTTTGGTGGGATCAGAGGAAGGAAGAACACAAAATTCATTGGCTTAGTTGGGCAAAGATGTGTGACCATAAGCAGGTTGGAGGCATGGGCTTTAAGGCCTCAGAACCTTTAATGATGCTCTTTTAGCCAAGCAGGGTTGAAGAATTATGCAAGAGCCTGCTATCTTGTTACACCAGGTGTTTAAAGCAAGATATTTCCCTAAAGTCTCTTTTCTGGATTCCTAGCTAGGTTATAACCTCAACTTTGTATGGAAGGGTATATGGGAGACTAAACAATACTTGGCTCTGGGATGCAAATGGAGAGTTGGATCAGGACAGTCCATCAAGGTATGGAAGGACAATTGGATACCTGGCCATCCAAATCTGGCCATTTATGTGAATTCTACAGAAACTTGTGATGATGATGCAATAGTTGATAGTTTAATTGATCCTCAATCACACTGGTGGGATGTTGAGAAGGTAAGAACCCTACTACCTATACAAGCAGCAAATGAAGTCCTGAAAATTATTCTCAGTCCAAGCAACTCTGAAGACAAGATTATTTCGGCTCATGAACCAAATGGACAGTTTACTATCAGGTGTGCTTAGCGAGTGTTCAGAGAGGCTAAGAAAAATAGGATGGAGGGTGAGGGCTCGAGGAATATGGCTCTACAGAAACTATGGAAAGACTTATGGAACATGAAACTGCCAAACAAAATCAAGATTTTAGTTTGGAAAGCCTGCAAAGAAAGTTTACCAACAAAGCACAATTTGATGAAGAAACAGGTGATACATGAAGATTTATGTCTGTTTTGCAAAACTGAAGTTGAGGATGTGGCTTGTGCCCTTTATCTCTGCCTTTCATTAAGAGAGGCATGGGAAATATATCTTCCTATTGTTCTCTCAACAGATTTACCAACACATTATGGAGATATTGCAAGTTACTTAAGTGGATTAAATCAGAAGGATAAGCTGGAGTTGTTCTTCTTGATTTCATGGAGCTGTTGGCACAGGTGCAACTCAGCTGCTTTGGAAGATAATCGCATACATATTGACTAGGCTATTAGTCATGCCATGGCAGTACAGAAGGCCTACAAGGAAACAAGAGGTCAACCCCTTAAAGTAGTGAGGCACCATTGCAGATGGGAGTACCCTCCTCCAGGAGTGTTCAAATTGAATGTTGATGGAGCTATGTTTAAAAACCAACATAGTGCTTGCATTGGTGCTATTTTGAGGGATTGTAAAGGTGAAGTTCTAATGGTAGTTAGTAAAATGAAAAAAGAAGTGAGTGATGCTACAAGAATTGAGATGCTTGCAATCCTTAGAGGCTTGTAGTTGAGTGTCCATCTGGGTATTCATCATCTCATAGTCAAGAGTGATGCATTAACCTTAGTACAAGAAATGCAAAAATCAGAACCATCTATGGTCGTGGTTGGAAATGTTATTAAGGATACTAAGGAGCTTATGCATTGTTTCCAGAGCTGTGAAGTGAGATATGTTGGTAGAAATTGCAATGAAGCTGCACATAAGCTTGCAAGACATGCTTGGAGTGTTAGTGATATTAGCTTGTAGTGGGGATCTTTCCCTAATGTAATTGCTCTAGTCATTTGGGCTGAGAGATTAATGTAGTGCTGATATCTTTTAATGAAAGTCTTTCCATAAAAATATAAAATAAAATAAAATAAAAATTAGTGACATTCCTAATGGAGATTTTTATCAAAGAAAATGCATATTTCATTAGGCAAAGAAAGATGATGAAAATGTTATGAAAGAAAAATGAAATGAAAGTTTTATGTATTAAAATACGTAATGGCAAGGATTGAATGATGATGGTAACAAAATGAGGGGCAAATTGAATTGCAATGTCGAATTGGTTCCATTGGTAGCGCACCCAGTGGCGCCATCCTGAAAAATGGATCCCCAACCCATGACCATGGACATAATCAGGTTTAAAAGACTGCTAGCCCTAACACAGGGGTGCAATAGTGTGTATCGGCCAATGGAAAGTAAAAATTGATTTAGAAATGTTTAATTGAAACATTTTAGATTTGTATGGATTTTCAAAATAAATCTAATAATTAATATATGATATTTTAACTGTATGGTGTATCTGCTTACTGAGTATTAGACTCACTTTTGTGTTTAATGTTTTAAACATCCTGGTAATGATGAAAACAAAGGTGTAGATCGAGCAAGACAGTACTCAAGAAGGAGAGATGGATGTTTAGTAGCGGTAGGTTGGGCCTTGTTGATGGAGTTAAGGGCTTCAGGTTTAGGAACTAAATTGTTCTCAAATTACGTCATTACTAATCACAAACTATTTCATTACTATTCATAATGGATCTTCATACTATGTAACTAGTTATGGTTTTAATGTGTAACTAATAGGACATATATATATTTTTGTATATTTTGACAAACATGAGAAAGTCCCTTTTATTAAATTTTAGATTTTCTATTATTTTTGTATAAAGGGAAAGTACGACGAAATGTAGTAGCTCATTCCATCTTAGAAAGGGGTTGTTACCACTACAACACAATTTTTCTTTTGTGACAGAAGAAACCATCACCAAAAATCACAAAAACATCACTAAAGACATTTGGTGATGGTTTGAAACTGTCACCATGACCGTCACCTAATGTGCGTCACAGAATACATTTAGTGATACTTTACTGTTGAACCGTCACTAAAAGTATTTTTAGTGACGGTTGGAGTTGTTCCGTTCGAACGTTCTAGTTTTTGTGACGGTTGAAAACTGTCACAGAAAGTAACGTTCGGACGTAATTTTTTCCATCCGAACGCCAACCCGAGCAATTTACATTCGAATGACAGAAGTTGACGTTCGTTGATTATTATTCAAACATATAATATTTGCGTTCAGAAATTTATACGTCTGAACGCATTAAACATTTGAATTTTTGTTCGAACGTTATGGGAACACCGCTTGAACGTAACGAGTATAATATTCGGACGTGTGTTCGAATGTTAAAGAAGAAGTGTTCGAACGAACATGGTACATTCGGAGGTTTCATCGAACATTAATCATCAAATCATGTAATTACGTTCGAACATTTGTTCGAACGTGAAATCTTGTTCAAACATCTTTTTTTACATTCGAACGTACATATCAGAAATACACTAATTTCATAAAATTAAGAAATTAAGAAACATACTAATTGTATCATATTACACACCATAAATATTCTACAACTAACAATGTCTTAAAAAGTTTTAAAATTATATAATAAAAGTTATATACACGAATTAAATTGAGAGAATTCATTTCTTCTTTCCTCGCCCACCCCGCTTCTGTTGCAGTGACATAACATGCTCCATTTGCACCATCATCTCCTGCTGCACTTTCTGTTGGACTTCATTGTGCATTCTTTCTTCTTGGTCTCTCTGTTGGTCTTGCAAACGCGTCTCTAAATGAGATTGTCGCTCTAAGAGGGACTCCAACTCTTGTTACCTCGACCTCATATACTCATTCTCGCATCGAGCAGCTTCCAAATCTTTGGTAAGATTATTAACTTGTGAAGTCGAAGAGGATGAGGAGGTGGAACCAGAATGCTTGAAAGATCGTTCCAAACCTCTTGTCATGAGTTGGGCCCGAGCACTTGCGTGAATATGTCTATGTCACTCGGAGAGGATTCCCTAGAAGCTGACTGCATCTCCATCATTTTTTTCCTACCATGTCAAAGAAAACACATAATAAGTAACGTATTAAAAGAAATAAAAAATAAAAAATAAATTTTTCATATGTTGCATAATTTATTTAACAAAAGTAACAACGATTACATAATTATCTGCAGCGGCAAGATCCATCCACTCACTACGCTCAATAGTGTGAGCAGCAGCATAGACATGAATGAGGGAAAATTTTTTCTAGATCATCATGTTTCTAACAAAACTACATTAGCAATTTTAAAAAGATAATGTTATTACTTAAATAAAAAAATATAAAAATAAATAAATGAATTCTATAATATTATTAATTATCATTTTAACAACAAGACGGTGGAATGATCTTGAACTAGCATGATGGTGGACAGTCAAAGTGGATCTATTATTAGCATTCGTAGAACTTAAGTGCTACAAAATTAATTAAGAATATTAATTGTAATATATATAAAATATATAGCCCAAATATATATGTAAATAATTATTAGATATTATTAATCTAGAATATTTGATAATCTGGAGTTGTGAAAAGATCACAACACTTTCTTTTATTGTCTAACTTCATCTGCTGAAAAAGGGATTGCGCAGCCTCTCAACAGTCTCAAACTTCTTGAAGTAGTTATGACATCGTCCCTTGTGACGTCGGAATAGTGTAACCATCAACCCATTCACAGTTCTCAAATCCTCGCTACAGCTAAAGTCGAGGTCGAATTCATTCTAGTAAGTGAATTATGTAAAAAATATAATATACTAATCTAGTATACAGAAAATGTACTCTCAACATAAACTCACCAGCACACGGCTCCGAATGTGCTCCTTAATCTCGAGCGAAACATCTCGCCATGATTGCACATAAAATAGAACATAAGCCCGGACAACTGTACCAATATAGGAGGAAAACGCTGCTGCACATCGTCCACACCTCTAGTGGAATTATCAGGAATGTTGACCTTGAGTTTTCCATGCCTTCGGCATTTCTCAAGAGAAATGCCACGTGTATAACCACGATTGCGACGAGCAGATGCATTCACTATTAGATAATAATATAATTATAGTTATATAGTTATTGAGATAAAAGTATTGATATATAATTAACTATCAATAACATTTTCTTACTGGTAGGTGTCGACTGGTTATCGTTTTCTTACGTCTGCACTTGATTTTTAGGAGGGAAACACCCGGGTGGGGAGTCCTCAACAGGTTTGAGACTTGGACTAGGCGGAGGGGGCAAATTTCTTTGTTGTCGTTTTGGCGGCATCCTTGAGGTATGATTAATATGATAAAGAAAATTAAATAGAAAAAATTATTGAAAAGTTAAATATTTTATAGTCACCTATATGAATAAAATATTTAGTACTTTTATTCTTCATCTTCGGATATATTTTCCATACTTGTTTCAGAATCTCCCTCAATAGCATCTTCATCGTCGTCATTAACCTTTTCTTCATTCTCCTTATCCACTTCCTCCTCGGATTCTTCTTCATCTTCTTCTTCTGTCTCTTCTCCTTCTCCTTCTTCACTTACTTGAATTGAATGATAATTTAATACGGACGGGTCGAGAAGGATGGGTGGGACGCCATCTTTACACAAGGGGAGCAACTCGAGTGCACCAAGGTCAACAAACAAGTTAATACCCTCTCCATCTTCTTGGTAGGCCACTACTATCGAAGTGTCATCTTTATCTCCACTATTCTCGTAATCAGTACTCGTTCCTGCTTCATAAATATTTCGAGGGACAAATTTCTGTACTACTCTCCAAGTTATCTCTCCGTTATCTTCATCAGCACTTTTCATTGGATCAATCAAGTAATAGACTTGGGTAGCTTGACAAGCCAATATGAATGGATTATCTTTGTACCATTTAGATGCCGTATTGACACTCGTAAAGTTATTATCCCTATGTATCAAAACCCGAACACCGCCTAGGTCCCACCAATCACACTTAAAGACATGTTACAGACCCACCCAGATATTTCAATTCGATAATATCACGTATGACACCATAATAGTCAATATCGTTTGTTCCATGACTTCCCTCGACCAATACACCATAGTTTTGAGTCTTTCTATTACGTTCATGGTCTAGAGTATAGAATCTATAACCTTGAACCTTGCATGCAATGTATCAAAGTGCTCTATTAGAGGGATCACAGGCCAATGCATACAATTTAGGAGAAACTGATCCAGGATTATGAGCATGTTGTTCCAAAACCTATCAATTTCAATAATATATACGTATTAAAAGTAACCCAGAATTAAAACATTATAAATCAAATAATGGTAAATGTAGTTTTAGTTTGTACACGTTGTTCAAACCATCCGAGAAATCCTTCCTCGTGTCTTGCCTCTATATTCTCTATGCATTCCATCCTAAGTTTATCTATGTATATATATGTGCAAAAGAAAATAATATTTTCAGCACAAAAGTTATCATTAAACAACATTTGACTATAATTTCTCGAAGCATGCAACAACATACTTGAGATAGCAATCAATCTCTCGGCAATTATTTAACATGTACCAACGAACTTTATTCAACTCTCCATCAATTAAATCGTAACCCATTTGTGAACCTAAGGGTCATACATTATGGGAAAATACTAATAGCTCATAAGGATGCGGAGCCTCAAGATCAGCATTTCGCTCTTGATGATTAAATCGTGTCTCAACGCCACGAAGATATAGAGAGCAAAACGTTAACCATTCATCGTGTATATAGATCTTTGCTATTGAACCCTCAGCTCTGGCTTTATTCCCAACAGTGCGCTTTAAATGACCTAAATATCTTTTAACTGGATACATCCAACGGAACTGCACTGGTCCACCCAATAATGCCTCCTGGGGTAAGTGTATTGCTAAAGGGACCATGACATCAAAAAATGATGGTGAAAAGATCTGCTCAAATTTACAGAGTATAGTAGCAATGTCTTCTTCCATCTTCTGCAACATATCTCGATTTACTACTCGAGCGCACAAATCCTTAAAAAAGATACATAGTTCAGTTATGGTGACACGTACATTAGATGTCAGCTTCCCACGAATTTCCACCGGTAATAACTTCTGCAGAAAAACGTGACAGTCATGACTTTTCATTCCACTAATTTTCTAGTCAACAGAGCTCACGCATCTACCGATATTTGAGGCATAACCATCTGGCAACTTCACACCTTGCAACCATTTGCAAAAATCCATTCTCTCCTCCCTCGTTATCGTAAAGCATGTATGTGGCATGACCACCCTATTGCCGTCCACTCGCAAATGTAGATTATGTTTAATTTCCATTCTCTCAAGATCTTTCCTCGTCTTGATCGTGTCCTTTGTCTTTTTATTCAGGCTCACCAATGTACCCAGTATATTATCACATATATTGTTCTCTATGTGCATTACATCCAAACAATGTTGGAACATGCAGGACGACCAATATGGCAACTCAAAAAAAATACTACGCTTTGTCCAATTCAATTCTGCTTCGCCTCTTTTTCTCTTATTCTTATCCCGGCCTTTGCCAAAATTGTTCGCTCTAACATGTACCAGTTGTTCCACTATCTTTTTTCCAGACAATTCATTTGGTGCAATTTTGTCATCTACTCTCCCATCAAACTTAGCACATTCGCTTCTCCATGCATGATTTGGTGGTAGATAACGTTGATGATCCATGAAGCACAACTTCTAAGAATATGTTAACCACTCACTAGCAGTTTCTTTATTACATATTGGACACGCTAACTTCCCTTTAGTACTCCAACCGGAATGATTTCCATATGCCGGAAAGTTATTTATGGTCCACAATACTATAGCATGCATCTAAAAAGATGTTGACTTGGATGCATCATACGTTCTGATGCCTGTTTCCCCTAACTCTTTCAACTCTTCAATTAACGGCTGCATGAATACATCAATATCATTTCCAGGTGATCTCGAGCAAGGAATAAGTAAAGTTAACAAAAAGTTTGATGCCTTCATGCATATCCATGGCGGAAGATTGTACGGAATCAATACTACGGGCCAATTGCTATAACTTGTACTCATATTTCCAAAAGGGTTGAATCCATCGGTAGTGAGTCCCAGACGCACGTTCTGAGCTTCTATCCCAAACTCTGGGTATTGATCATCGAAAGATTGACATGCAAGTGAGTCAACTGGGTGCCTCATGTATGCGTCATCCTTAACTCTTTTCTCCTCGTACCACCTCATATCAACAGCTGTTTTTTTACACATATATAGTCTTTGCAACCTAGGTCTCAAGGGAAAATATCACAACACCTTAACCGGCACATTTTTCTTGGCCTTCCACCTTGACTCTCCGCATATATGACATGCTTGTTTCCCCTCGTTCTCCTTCTAGAACAAAACACAATCATTCTTGCATGCATGTATTGACTTATACTCAAACCCTAATCCATTTTTCAACTGTTTAACTTCGTAAAAATTCTTTGGCAATGCAGACTCATCGGGAAGCACCTTGTTAAATAAGTCCAATACCATATTTATTGCTTTCGTCGACATCCCACACAATGACTTAATGTGAAGCAACTACACAATAAACTACATTTTAGAATGTTTTGTACAGCCTGGATACAACTCGTGCTTTGCATCTTCCCACATTGCAGCAAAGTTTTTAGAATCACTCCCTCGACCACTTGAGCCGTTGTCGTCTACGTCATCCATAAACATCCCAGCTCCAATGTCACCCAACATCTCCTCCATCTCATCCCGCTCATAATCATCATCCATGTCTCGTAAATAATTCGAATGACCGAATAATGCATCCGCTGACTGTGCATACGGCTCACCATGCAATACCCATCGGGTATACCCCAGATTCATACCGTTCACAAATATATAACTTTCAACTTCAGTGAACCCTATCGCAAACAAATTTTTACACTTTCGACATGGACACTTAATGTAACCACGACTATCATATAGCCCCGAGTAAAATCAATGAAGGTTTTTACTCCAAGCGCATAGGCTGCGTAATCCGTTCCAAGTTTATCGCCTAGACGCATCTAACTTTTGTCCATTTCTAAAAAGTTCTATATATTAGTAACACTTAATGTACATTGAAAATTCACATGCATGTCATGCTCCAATTGCCACTGCTAATTTTTATAAGGTAGTTGGTCCTATCCCATTCGAGATTATATCTATATTGCACATATTCCGTCACTCTACTACTTTCCATGTTAGTAGAAATTTCGGCAGCACCTTCCCATAGTTCTCCAAGTATACATGTTCATTCAGAGGGATTGTGACCCTACGAACAGTATACCTGAAGAACAGTAAAGGAAGACACCGAAATTTCATACTAAACCTGTTCAGTAAGAGTAACAAGAATGTGCAATATAGATGATATAATCTCAAATTGTCCACACTGGACAATGCAGGAATTAGTGCACATATAAATGTACACTAATTCCTGAACGGGTCTAAGGTTAGATATGCAATGTCACACATATTCATTCAAAAACCACATGAATCTTATATAAGGAAACAATATTGGAATTAGTAATGTTAGCCGCCATTCGGAGGTCTTATATTGTTGAACTAGATAGAGATGGAAGAATATGTTGGTGCACCTACCGACATACGTACACAACGAGGAGGAATGATCTTGAAAAAATGTCTAAACTTTAGTCTAATTACTTAACTGTCACAAACTTTCTGGTCTTTACAACTCTCAAGGCCAGAGAGACTTTGAGAGTCAAGTAATTTGACAGACATTTCTTCAAGATCATTCTCTCTCGTTATATAATTTTAATTATTATTATACTTAATTTTATCCCTCTAAGTTGTTATTTTTACAATATTATAACTAATTGATACTTATTTATTTATTAAGTTGAAATATTTGTATTTATTTATTATACTTAGTTTTATCCCTCTAAGTTGTTATTTTTACAATATTATAACTAATTGATACTTTGTTATTTATTAAGTTGAAATATTTGTATTTATTTATTATACCTAGTCTTATCCCTGTAAGTTAATATTTTCACAATATTATAACTAATTGATACTTATTTATTTATTAAGTTGAAATATTTGTATTTATTTATTATACTTAGTTTTATCCCTCTAAGTTCAACAAAATTATCTTAACATAACAAAATATTTCTAAACATATTCATTCATCAATAAACACCATAAATAAACAAAATATTCACAAAATTCATAAACAATAATCATGATATTTCTAATTTATATCATAATATTTTCACAATATTACCACAAGTCCAATTCATAAACAATCATCACAATATTTAAAATCGAAGATACAAAATTTTCACAATTATTTCCACAACAAAATTATCTAAACCTCACAATATTCCCACAACAATATTCATAAACATTTGTATTCATCAATAAACACAATAAACTCACAAATTATAATTATAATTATACTTAATAAACAATAATCACAAGCATGTCATATCCATATCACAATATGGATTCACAATATTCACACAACAAAATGATCTAAATCTCACAATATTCTCACAACAATATATTATACATATTAATTCATCAATACACACCATAAACTCAAAAAATATTCACACAATTCATAAACAATAATCATGATATTTCTAATCTATATCATAATATTTTCACAATATTACCACAAGTCCAATTAATAAACCTTAATCACAACATTTAAAATCCAAGACACAACAATAATCATAAACAATATTGTAGTTAATAAACAATAATCACAACAAAATTATCTAATCCTCACAATATTTCCACAACAATATATTATACATATTAATTTATCAACAAACACCATAAACTTATAAATATATTCACAAAATTCATTCACAATAATTATGATATTTCTAATCTATATTTTCACATTTTCACAATATTCTCACAACAAAATTCATAAACAAATATAACTAAAGTTTAGAAATATACCTAGCACTTTTTAATATCCTTTTACAAATTATAAGCTTTCAAGTTGCCAAAATAACCAATCTTTCAAAAAAAAAAAAAAAAAAACAATACTAACTTGTTAGAGATATATACATATATATAAAAAAAAACACACGAGAAATATTTGAAAATTGGAAATAATGGAAGAAATAGTTTTTCCTTACCAAAATACTTCCAAAATCTTCACCCTCAATAATCACCCTCTCTCACTCTCACTCTCCTCTCTATTTCGTGCACAGGGGAAGCAGAAATGATTCTGCTTCCCTCCCGTGCGTGACTTCATGCAAAAAACATTTCATTTGAATTAACGGTCGAACGATTCATTTCTACGTTCGGACGTTACTTCCTTCCGGTCAAATTTTCAATATTTGCGTTCGAATGTTAATAATAAATGTTCAAATGCAAATGCTCACCACAGAAGATGATAATCGAGTGAAAAAAATTCCCGCCAAGATTTTATTAACGTTTGAACGTATATGTAAGAACGTCCGAACGATACATTTGAGCGGAAAATTTCCCGCCAACATTTTGAAACGTTCGAATGTAATAAATTAACGTTAGAATGTGAATTTCACTAAATTAAGTTAATAGTTACACATATTCTAGTTATATATATAAATATATATATAGTTTAAAAATATTCATAATATAAATAGTGATATATTATAGTTATAGAATATATTATAGTTACTATATAGTTAATATATATTATATAATATATTATAGTTAATATATTATAGATATATTATAGTTACTATATAGTTAAATCACTAAACAAAAATCATTAAAAAAGGAAAAAATTAGATTTATACTAAAATGGAACGTTACTAGGAAATATATATGGAACATTATATTTATTAACGTTCGAACGTTTCATTCCACGTTGGAACGTTAATAAACATAACGTTCGAACGTTATATGTATATAAATCCAAAACTGAATGGCTGAAAGTCATTTTCTCCGTTTTCCTCCGTTTCGACGCCGCTGCCGTCAAACTCCGCCACAACTGTCACTAAAAGGTAGGTATCTAAATTTTATCTAAAACATTTATTTTATAGATCGATTTAGGTTCGATTTTTATTAAAACCGAAACCCATGGTGGCTGGATATTCAACTCGATTTTTCGGCCACCACGGGTTACCATTGGCCAAAAGGTCACCGTAGAAATTTTCCTTGAAGTGTATACTTCATTTTTACGGTGACATTTGGACATTTAGCCCAGTGGAAATATGATTTTGAGCTTTCGAGAATGGCTGAGTTGACTCAGCCATTCTCTCTCGTAACGTTCAAACGTTACACGAATACGTTCGAACGTACGCCGTTTCAATTTCCTAACGGTTGGTATTCCACGTCCGAACGTATATTTTATACATTCGAACGTTACTGCATTTACGCTCGATAGTATAATTTAACGTTCGAACGTAATTATTTTAAATTTATTTTTTATTTTTAACAATTTGGCGTCCGAACGTATAACAATTAAATTTATGATACGTTCTAGGTTCGGACGTTTAGTTAAACGTTCAAACGTTCTATCTTAACGTTTGAACGTTAGTAACAAACGTCCGACCGTTTCATCTTAACGTTCGAACATATATTTTCTATGTTTGAACATTAATGCAAAGCAGTTTCATATTAAGATAAATATGCATCAATAGTACAATTAATTTTATTTCATTTTCTATTTTCAAGAGATGGCTCATCCTTTACTTTCTAGGAAACGAGGGAGGGAATGAGCCATTCATGACACTGCTTGGATTGGGTCTCGTACTGTTATGGTCGAGCGAGAGGCCTTGATCAACGAGTTCGACGAGCTCAGCTGGGAGTAGACCAACCTGAGAGGTGTCTTCCTCAGTAGAGGTTGGAGAAATATCTGCACATTGAGGGGTAAGACATATCCCTCTATGGTCCAAGAGTTATATATGGAGATGTGCTCCATGCTTCAGGATGTATCCTCTCACAAAGGGACTGTACGCAGTGTGACATTTGAGTTTTCAGCTGATGTCATCGCCGACCACCTCAGGATTTGTTGAGGAGTTCAGACATCGATTGAGGCAGATGTAGGCACTTCTGCATCATCTATTGGCCCACTTGATGCATCATTAGCCAGAGATGTAGACCAGTCAGAGGCTGAGGGTGCTGGCCCTTCGGCTAGGGATGACGATTGAGACGAGGATTTCTACATCCTCACCGGGAGAGATTGCATGCAGATCGAGAGGTTGAACTCATTCCACCAAAATCATCTGCTACCGTTCTTCCGCATGTTGCATCTTATAGTTGCAACAAACGTGGATCCTGTGGCACATAATACCACATTTAGTCGGACTCGGGCACAGTTTTTGATACGGGTGGCACGTGGAGATGCCATAGATTTGCCACTGCTCATCTTTGACAGGATCCGTTATGAAGCGAGCATCGTCTCCACGGATAACCTTCCATACGGTGTCTTGCTCATCAGGCTATTACTTGCTCGGGGAGTGCCAACCCAGCCTTTAGAGGGGGTCAAAGATCATATGAGCGCCCTCGACATAACCACTCAACGACGTAGCATTGGACAGGCAAGGGGACGTCGGCCACCCCTTGTAGAGGAGCTAGTTCCTCCGACGCAGCCCCAGCCCGGTGTGAGGAGTAGTGGTCAGCAGCCGACGAGTACATCTGCGGGAGATGTGCGGCCTACTTGGCTTGATGCAGTGATCTCACAGCTGACTGCGTATAAGATCGATGAACGGCTCGAGCCTCTAGAGGTGTCTGTCACCGAGATGTCACACCGTGTACATATCCTCAGCGACAAGGTTGATATCTTGACTGAGGAGGTACGGGCCACTACGACTTTCCCGGATGACAATATCATCTGAGTGTTGTTTACGTATTTTTATCATATTTTGTATTTTGTTTTTAATATTTGTAAGGAACAATATTATTTAATATATCTATGGTTTTTTAATTACAATTCTCAATCTTATTTAATGTTATATTTTTCAACTTCAATACTAAATTACTGCACTTCAAATATACATAAACATAAATATTTATATATATATAAATATATAATTAGAATATTTTACAAATTGTGTATATATAAATGTATACAAGTCAATTTTTTAGACTTGTATACAAATTATGCAATATAAAAACCATATAAATTTTAAATTAGAGTTATATTTAATTTAAATTTATAAATAGCTTTCAAACGTTAATTACTAAGGTTCGAACGTTTGCGCCAAAAAATTTCATGTTCGTACGTACGAATCCACATGTCCGAATGTACGTATATGTGACGTTCAAATGTAATTTTCACATTCATTGGAATGTAAAAAAAAATCTCATCCGTCTTTAGTGACGGTTTAGGGACTGTCACAAATTCTCAACTATCACTAAAAAACAAATTTGTTGTAGTGTACATAAAATCACATTTTAAACTTCCAAACTCAATCCCAAAGAGGCACTAAATACTCTTAAATGGTTGAAGTTTGATTGGATGAGCAGTTACTGTAGTCGGATTTTTTGCCGTTTTGTGGGGGGAAAGCAAAGAAAGAAAAGATGCACAAAGACAGTGGGGTGGTGAGTTTTGAATCATCTGAAGAAAAATGCCTCTGTTAAAGAAAATAATAGAAATATAATTTTAGACTTTTCATGTTGTATGTGAAAATGCTTGTGCGCGCTACGTATTTTCTTCCATGGGCCCAGGTCACTTTTAAATTATCATTTTTAAATTATCACGTGTTTTACTTTGCACCTTGTAAACCCGGCAATAGTCTTAAATTGTCATGTTCTGATACCCGCGGGAAGAAAATATCTGGTTTTGCCTTTTATAAATTTTCCATTTAGATATATGGTGGATTTATAAAATGGCTTGCATACTGAAGGAAAGTGTTATGGCGGAGACAGCAGGTTCTTTAGCATGTGGGAAGTCAAGATGCGCCAATACTAAGGGTTTGCTTGGAAATAGATCTTATCCTAAAGTTCTCATCACATCTTAATCTTCTTTCCAACTATAATTCAAATGCAAACGTTTTCAAACTAATCATTAAAATTTTTTCAAATTTTCAAACAAAAAATAAAGAAAAATTTAATTTTTTCAAATCTTCGAACCAAAATAACATTATAAAACTATATTTTAACAGTATTTTAACTTTATAATATTTTTTATTCAATTTTTTTTCTCTCATTTCCCAATACTCATGAAACATACTCAACTTAAACTATTTTACTATTATTCACAAAATTTTCATCTCATCTCATTCTCCAAACGAGCCCTTAGTTACATGAGGATTTGCTACCAATGTGTAATTTGCTGGACTAGAGGAAATTTCTTTTTTGGCTGCTTGTAATGCACCCTCGATTAATAGAGCTCGAGATGTTTTGTATTGTAATGTAAACCACATTGTAATATGTAGTATGTAGTTTATTGTGTGATGTCTACTATAGCTGTAACAAGTCTTACAAATGAAAAGATAATATTCCATTACCAAACAATAATTAACTTTGAAATCTTGAGCACATACTATTTGTAATGAAAACTATTCTAACATTCTTGGTTCAACTTCCACACACATATATTACTGGCAAAATGTTCTCCTTGAAAATCTAGATATCCGGTTACACTTCGGGTAGTCGAGATATCCTTGAGCCAATCTTTAGATAATTGCCAAGCTCGGCTGGACTATAAAACCTATGCTCGAGCTAGAGATTTTTATCTGATTTTTATTTAGGCTTGGGGCTAGCGCAAGTTCAAGTCGAACCAGCTTGGCTCAAGTTGATTGTTTTTTATTTATTTATTGAATAAAATTTAATAATAAAGAAATTAGTGAAATTGTAAAAAATAATAAATAATTAATATGTAATTAGCTGATATTTGTCCCTAATAATTACATATTATATATCTACATAAATTACTAAGGATACACATAATATAATAGTACATGTCAACATTTCATATATGGTTCCTACATACTAGTATGTAAAATTATTAACTTCTACTTATTAACTATTATACAAATTATAAAAGAGTTACTATAATTTAATGACTTAAGTATTTAAGAAAATAATATATAACTATAGAGTATATTCAATACATAGGCATAAGTGATTAGGTATAAGTAATTAGGTTACATGCTATATATGTAATTACAAAAGTTGTTATGCTTATATAGCTGTATGAACGAGTTATAATCGAATTGAGCTAAGTCAAGTCGGGTATAAACGAGCAGACCTTAACAAGCTTTAGCCGTGTTAGATAGAGTCTAATTAATCAAGTATGTGTGATTAACTAATTGAGTAGGTATCTGCTTTAAAGGAGGAGTTTTTTTTTTTCACGAGTCGGATTTTATTCGAGTTTAAAGAAGCGGGCTATCGAATGGATTGGTTCATTTACAACCCTGATGATGGTACTTTTTATCTTCTATATATTTTTCATATTATGCATTATTTCATCACTTATTCTATAAAGAGTGTCTCCTCCAATATATGTAAATAAGAACATTCAATTATACAAACAATTTTGCAAATGTTATAAAAAAAAACCTCCCACAAATATTTTTTCTTCCTAAGAATCCACAAGAAGTTAGGAGGGAGCCGGCTGACATTTTTTTTTTTTCTTAAAAAGGATTATTCACTCCAACTTAATATTCAGAAATAAAAGTTTTAAAGGGCGTTAACGCATTCATCGTTGATGAGGATGATTAATTAAGGGTTGTGATGCTTTTTGCACATATATATAAGACTACGTTTAAGTTAAGAAATTTACTTTTCATGCTTTGTTAATTGAGAATATAAGTTTTAGTAATTAAAATTCTAAAAAACGTTCTTAATTGACTGCTTGCATGCATTTTTTCTAGTGGATGCAAGAATAATTAATATTCATAATTTTATATAAATATATATATATAAATATATATATTTATATATATATATATATTGGGAACTATAAAAGTTCCAGTAGTACTTGTACGTTGCACCAATTGGAAGAACGTGGCTCTACCACTGGGGTTCAATGCCCCCAACTACAAGGCAGTAGTCCCTCAAACATTTGCCTTAAAAAATAAAGAGTAATTATTAATTGCTTTCGGAATATAGACAGATATTACTTCCATCCTATCATAAAATTTCATGCAAATTAAAACTAATATTTATATAAACAATGTTAATTAAATGACATATAGTGTTCATAGGATAGGATAATCATCATGTCATCCATATTTGGGAATATCCAATAATTTTCCAGGAAAACGTGACATGATGATATTTTCTACCTAAGTACATCCACACAACCTAATTAAGCAAAATAATAATCAATTTATATTACATGGGATTGATCTTACAAATTAATCACAAGAACTTTAATAAAAAGTATATATATATACATTTATATATAGACACACACACTACAATTATCTCTTGTTGGAAAAGTCCGATGGTTTACAGAGACTAATCATGTCTAATGTCTCAAAGGTACTCACCTAATCTCATGGTAGCTAGCTAGAGTCTATGATTACTGTTTTCTATGCATACCTAGTACCCAATCAAATGTATTAAAGTTGCAAACATTTTCTAATGTACTTCCTACTTTTCAAAGAAGCATGCTACCATCGCTTGACAAACTAGCTAAAGGTGATATATAAATATATATATATATATTTAAAAAAATCTAGTAAATTCAATTTGTGTGAACCTAATGCAACACCAATATAATGGAGACATGCAAAATGGTCCCCTGCATATACTTTTGTTTTGCATTTTTTTGGGGCTCATGGGCGATGCCTACTATACAACACACAAAAAGTAGAAAGGGAGGTGCCATGAAAGGGTCACCTAACTAAAGTTATAAAAGCCTCTTAATTAGGAGATTTAGAAACTCTCAATAACCTGTCTCCATGTGGTACTAGTGGTGCAGGCGTGACAATATTCAGTTTGCTTTTCTTAGGGACCACATGCATGCATTTTAATTTCTTTTCTTATAAATTTATCATCGTGTATCATCCCCCAATGCTTCAATTTCGAATTTCAGCCCCACATGAAAAATTTATATATATAAAACTCTCCAAATCACTCTTAAAAATTATACTCTCAATATTGCAATTTTCTAATATACATGATTTTGTACATTTTGTATACACTTTTCATACCATATAGAATGGGGCCTCGAGGTGTATATATGATGGTAGGAATAGTACTTGAACTTATTCGAATGCTTTTAGATTTTCCACAACATTTTATATTATTCTAAAAGTTTTTTTTTCTCCGTTAATTGATCATCAGCTGTGGTATGTCTTCACAAGCAATTCTACGTCTACAAGAAAATTACTTATTTGTAACTAGTTATTTCTAATAAAAATGATTATTTTCTGTCAAAATGAGTCTATTTTTATTGCAAATTGTCGTTATCGTCGTTAATAATCCATCGCAAATGCTTATTTTTCTTGTAGACCATATATCCCTTAATTAAGGTGGTTAATTAGGATATATACCATAGATCGATGTCTTGTGATATATATTAATATAATCTATTAATATTATTATTATCCCTAATTTCAGTACTATTGATAATATTGAGTCATATATTGAGAAATAGTAATCTTGACCACTAAAGATGATTTGTTACCTAATTTCTATTTTGTCGAATCATTTTCACAAGAGACAAAAATAACGAGTTAAGAAGGCGAGGGTGCACCGGAAATGTATAGTAGAAGTGGAACTGCTTTATAATTTCTCTCTATTTATATCCTCTCTTCCTTTTTAATTGTCTATAAACTCTACATCCGGAGGAAGAAGATCTAGAAAATGGAGGAGAAGATGATAAAAAGACAGATCTCTGGGACTACATGATCCTCCAGCACACTGATCATGGCGTGCGATCGAATCGTGCACCACTCACAGTTGAAGCTGCCAGCATGATCTGAGCTTTCTTCAGCTGATTCCTATCTATCCTGGAAAGAATAGATCATGCGGCAGTTTCACCTGTTGATGGAAAGCATGAGGAAACCCTAATCTCTAGAAACCCTAATTTCATGTTCTGATTCAATTACAAGCAACCACAAGGGTTTGTTTCTTTCGCTTGGAAAACCCAAGACTCGGTATCTAATTATCTTCTTCCATCAGAATTTTATTCGGTCGTTTGGGCAAAATTAATTATATTCCATTTTACTTTTGCAGGCCGTTTATTTTCTTGGTATTTTATAATGATATTACGAATTTTGGGTTAATCTTTTGTTTGGGAGATCTCATGGCTGTCATAGATCGAATTGTTAGCTAGGATCTTGAAGAACATCTTTTCCGTTTCTAACTACACATCTTTGTTCCAATTTATGATTGTTATAAGCATTCCTTGCTGCTTATGTTTCTGATCCATTAGATCAGTAAGTATATATTTCCATCATCAAGAATTGAGATCAAAACCACACTCGCATACATATAAATATATATATATATGCATGTATATATGAATGTGTTCTTTCAGTTTTTTGATTTTCTGGCCTGATGATTGAGTTTGACCCCAAAGGAAAGGGGAAGGAAATTCAAACCAGTATCTGTTTCCGAGGTGGATAACGATTTTGTCCTCCTTTGTTACCCGTTGGGGCCAAATCATGTATTTTCTCTCGCTCAAACATCACTGACATGCATGAAATCCGTGTGATATATAGTCTGTCAATTATTTTCAGAGTGGTTGGATTTTATCAGTAACAGATTCATCCGAGAATAGCTCGATCGTATGCTTCTTATTAATTAGAGTCGGTTTTTATATATACACGAATTGAAAAGGGCCACTTAAATTATATATACCAATGGAACATTAATAATTGATGTGAATATTGAACATATATATATATAAAGTGACTTTTTTTCTCTCTTATTTTCATCACAGTTTAAGGAACTTAAAGCATAAGAGAGGTTATGCGCCTTTCAGCTTTCTTGGGATCATGAAGTTCTCTCATTTATATTTTTCTTTTTCCTATTGGGCATTGATTGGAACTACAATACATATTACACAGAGGCCTTCCACACTTCGTAGCCGGCAAAACACGCAATTTGTATCAAATAAGGCTAGATTTCTATCTCGTACAGGTCGATCAAATTACCCAAAATATTACAAGGTTGGAGCAAATCTCAGTTTTTCTATGCCGAAGTGGACAGGAAGGTTTCCCCCTTGATTAATTCTCTCTTAATTAATCCCCTATGTGGTCATAGCTAGCTAGCTATGTACCCAAAATATTACGTTTAATTATTTGGCATGCATGCATATATCATGTGAGGTTATATATACTCATGATCGGCAAAAACATCAGCTATGCAAAGATCATCGATTAATTAATTCCTATATTTGTTCTAGTTAACTTTTACAGGAGCGGGTATATATTCCTAAGAAAACACTAGGGTCATGAATTTTCTACGTACGATCACGACATGATTAATGCAATTCCACTATATATGCCTTGACGTTTCTTCTACCTTCTTCCATATGATATGATATCATGTAATGTCACTGCCTAACGTTTACATCTTCAAAGACCTTGACTCTCTCTCTCTCTCTCTCTCTCTCTCTCTCTCTCCCAATTATTAATATATAATCTGTGTGAGGGTGGTGGGTAGGACCGCATTATAAGATAAGGTTTGTGAGAGGGACTGCATTGAATTAGATCGAGCACCATATTAAGTTTGCAATGTTTTATAATTTTTATGGTTGTTGGAGGTTGTCAAACGAGCTTTGATTATTTGTTTGGAAGCTAGCTCCATTTAGCTAAACTCCACAAAATCTTAATTTATAGAGTTTCATACTACTCGACATGATTCCAGGTACGTAGCCAAAACGTTACCGATTCTCACTAACTGATCTCTCCACTGTTTTTCGTTTGTCTGGATCTTCCAAAAGGAACCAATGGCTCGTAGGTTGCTTGCTGGAGTTTATTACATGCCATTACTGCGACTTTCCACTGAAGCGAAATAAAACTTATTAGCCCTTCTAGTATTATCTTTTTAAATGTCAAACGGTACTTTTAATGTCATAGTAATGTTGAAGATGTACATTCTTCTTATCTTTAATGTTTTTTGTGAGGCTTGGCTCTTGGAAAGGCTAAGGCCCAACCCTAGGGCGATGTAACTGGTTTGGCTCGGTCTGATTTTGGACAAATTTTGGAACTGGATGAATATTATACATTGATTTTGAAAATTTAAGAACCAATTCGTCACCGAAACCGAAAGTTTTGGTTTTTCCTGTTTCGGTCTGGTCTGGTTTATCGTTTACATGTGTAGTACTACATAAGTTGAGACTTGAGAGTCGGTTCCTCTAATGCTTGTTCTACATAAGTTTATGTTTACACGTGTGACACTACATAAAATTTTGATATTATATTAATTTTATATTATAAGATTAATAGACATGAATAACAAGATTAAAATCTCATGTTATATTAATTAGCAATTTAGCATATAATATAATATAAATATTATATAGAATATAAAAAATTAAAAATATATATATATATTGGTAGGGTTTGGCTCAAACCGGTTTTCAAAATATAAAAATTGATATCAAATCAGTTTCGAGTCTTAAGAACCAGAATTGGACTAGACCGGAGCTATTACAAACCAGACTGAATCCATCAATTTGGTCGGTTCAACCGATTTTTTATTCTCTTTTAGACGCCTTACCAACTCGAAATCGCTCAAAATCCTAAGGCTATAGTTCCCCCCCTTCCCCCATTTTATCCCCTCTCCGTCATCTTCCCCACCCTCCCTGTTACCAACAGTACCTTGTAACCTTTACATCCCCTAAAGCTAGCCTGTTGGCTAACTTTAACTGTCATTGTCGTCGTTGGCCACCACTCATTTCCACCAATAAAGGATTAATTTGTTTCACCCATGAGAGCCCTTTAAGTTCTATAAGTGGTATGAGATGTGACGCCCCCTAACTCTGCTTGGAATTTGATGGAGATTGAAGTATTAGGACATGCAACATAAAGTTATATACCCCCGTTCATGGCATATAAGATGCAATACGCCTGTCATAGTTCTAACAATATGCAGTATTTGTAGCAGATAATTATTTTTTGATCAACATGAATTGTATCATAATACTAATCCCAAAACATTCTTACATTCCATTCAAATACATACCGAAAAGTAACAACATTAGTCCAACCAATCTTTAAAAAACACAAACATTGTACTGGAGTTGGAACTCCTTAGTTACATAGAAAAGGAACTTTAGTCTAAACACAAAGTAGCTCGGTTGTGGTGCCCCGTCCCTCATGAAAGACTAGGTGAGGTGTCATGGTGCCAACGATGATGCTTGACTGGTCAACACCTAGAAGAATGATCAAGCATGTAGTAATCTAGAGGAAAGTACATGTGTATGGCATTGGTTCAATTGCAACAGAAATATAAACAAGACATGTTGAAATATCAACGTGATCAAGTATGTATGTACTAGAATCTAGACTTCATAAAAAGAGACTTCTCACCCTTCATATCCTTAAAACATTACAATGTTCAAGAATATATAGGGTTAGTCACCATAGGTGGTTGACTAAGTTATAAATGAGCGCTCATCTCGGTTACGAACATCCTACAAAGAGTATGGAGTAGCTACAATGAATACTAGTGCTAAGACGGTCCTAGTCTCCTTGGTCAAGACTCAGGTTGGGGATTGACTCCTCTTTCTCAGGCATCATACCGGGGTCTAAACCTGCATCAAAGTTATGGTTTCGAGATGAAACCATAGCGGTAAGTTAGGCAGCTATGACAAGACAGTTAATGAAAGAAAATGCTATTGGAGATGTAATGAAAATATTTTATGTAAATACTGGAAGTATGTGCAAGTGCATGGGGAGGTACCACCCTCTCTCTTGCATATTCGTATATCCTTAGAAAACCTGGTGAGGAATAATCTTCTCACCGAAAGCATATCTATATATAGGCACGACAAGGAATGACCCTCTCGGGTTTTAGCCCTCTCTTTATGCAAAATAGATGAAAACTCAATAATACTATTAAGGCGAGGAGTTACCCATTTGGCCCATTTCCATGTCATAGAAAACTTATAAAACTAGTATTGGGCCAAGTATCATTCTGTGTGATAGACACTTCAACCATTGCTCATAGGCACACATTTGCTCATAAGCACACTCTTGCTCATAGAAACAGAGTTGCTCATAGGCACACTCTTGCTCATAGGCACACACTTAAACTTGTTGCCCCTGAGATGCTACTCTACCCTGCCACAACTGACTCGAAGACACTAGCATGTGTTACGTAGGGGGATCCCACGTCCCGACTATCAGGTGAGGCAAAGTACAATATCGTTCCACCCCACTCCCCATGAGAAGTTCTCCTTCTCCTGTGATGTACATGGTAACGCTGCACGAAATGGTCCCGAGAAATTCTCCATCCCGTACCATGATGATAGACTCTCGTTGACTCCACAGACATGCACATACACACAACGCAGGTATTGAGGCTCCCACAAGATATCATCATTAGTAGCAGAAAACAGTTAAAAGCACCAAAAATGTAAAAAGCATCATAAATCAGTGAGTAAATATAACTATAAACATAATGCTGGAAACATTTACTTATGCTTGTAGAAGCAGGAAAATAATGCTAGAAACAAGATGATGCAATGTCTCACACACACCACATTCACCCCCATTATCTAATATTGTTGGAGAATCTAACCTACCTTCTTACATCGAAAGTCTCCTTGTTGTCTCCTTGCTCCTCGTTTTTTTTTGTAGCAATCGCCTTCTCGAGCTCTTTCCGTGAATAAGGTGTCAAAAGTGAGATATTGTAACACATTCAAATCCTTTAAATAGAGTGAGAATGTCATATGTCCTTTCTGACATATCTCTGATCCCAGATACACTTAGATAAGAGTCTTTCATTCTTATCTTGTTATACTGTAGGATGACAAAGACAAATGACTAGGGTATGGTTCGCACACCCATACGGTCCGCCAACTCCTGCAACCCTCCTTGAACAAAGGTTCTCCATGTGGAGTTGGGCCATGCTTCTCAGTCCAGTTGACAGAACTTGCTGTGCCTTCATCTTTAATTGCAGACCCTTTCCTGACAAGACTCTTTAGATGGGGTATGGCTCTAAGTATGGTACTAACACCCTTCTGAACTCTTATGTGCTATCTCAGATGTTTCTCATGAATGATTGTGTCAGTAGTTGTTCATAGCTCTTCTCTGGCTAGTAACTCTTTCTCACATTGCGAGGTTAGTGCACAACTCGCCCAAGCTTATTCGTCCATCTAAATTCTTGTTCTCATCCTCATGAGAGATGACTTTTCTGTCTCGCTTGTTGTGGCTGAGTTCCATACCTCTACCTCGCTCTAGGACATATTGTGACGCTCCCAGATTTTGCTTGGGATCAAACGAACATCTGAAGCATCGAGGCATGCAACACAAGGTTATCTGTCTCTGTTTATGACAATTAAAGATGTAATGCATCTAATGGTATGCAATATTCACAGTGGATAATTTATTTTTCCTTGAGCAATACTATGCACCAAATTAGATATATCTCAAAATATGGAAAAATAATTTATAAAATGAATGTGATAGATGTTCAAGATTACAACATAAGTAAAAAATGTCTGTAATCTTAAGGGTAGTGGAGACTGAGCTCCTTAAGTACAAGGAGGAACTAAAGTATCTACTAGGTTAATCCATCGAATAGTTCACACAACTCAGTTAAGGATGCCATATTACTATCTGTAAATTGGAACTTTGAAACGATGAGCTCCGAGTCATGCCGTCACTGTTTAATCAACCTTCTCTAGTTGATCATCTTCTAAACCGTCTCCTGATCCTAGCACACGTGCTACCATTCTAGAGAAAATGGAAGTTGAGACTACCACGGTGAGATTTGAGTACAAATCTTAGCAAGTTAGCAGAAAACTTACACACAGGTTAATGATGCATGCATGGTAGCAAAGGTATGAATGCATAATCAAAGTCACAAGCAAGCATAAAATAACTTGATGTGTAACATGGCATGAACTAACATGACTTGAACTGAAACATGAATTGAACTTGAACTGAACTTAACATGACATGAACTTGAACTTCAACATGAAACATGAATGTGAACTCAAAGTTAACATGAACTTGAACTTGAACATGAAACATGAACATGAATTTAAAACATAAACTGAACGTGAAATACATGAATGTGAACTGAACATGGAATACATGAACTTGGCAAAACATGAACATGAATGTGAAAATACATGAATTTTGACAATCAAAATGATTTCGCCAGTTGGTTCGTCAGGAATAGTGAACAATTAGAGTGATTCCGCCCAATATATTCCATCAGAGATATTCAGATAATCAAAATAATTACGCCATGAGTATTTTAAATGAGATATCCTAACAATCAGAATGATTTCATCAGGAGTACCTAATAATATTTTGACAATCAGAATGCTTTCGTTAAGAGCATTTGAGTAGAGGTATTCTAACAATCAAAATGATTACGCCGGAAGTATCACACATGAATTATAAATGGAGATACTCAGAAATTCATAGTGATTACGTCATGAGTATCTCAGGCATGTTTCACTAAGAAAATACTATTTTTGAGATATACTCTGTACTTGAGAGATAACGTGACATGAAATGAAAGGACAATGACCTGACATAACGTGACGTGACCTGTACGTGAGATGCATGACTTGATGTAACATGAAACGAACAACAGTACATAACATGACATAACATGTAATAGATAACATTACTTGACATGACATAACATGTAACAGAGAATATTACGTGACATGACATAACGTGTAACATATAACACTACATGACAGAGTATATTGTATAAGAGATAAATGTTGCATGACATAAAACATTGTGTGATAGATAAATATCTCGTGATAGAATGTATTAAGTAACATACATATATGATGTAACATAGCATATAGGGTAATGGAATTACATGAACAGTAGTTTCCTTACTCATATACATACACATTAATCTGATAGTAAGTTAGGAACCAACTTATAATGATTGTCGCGTTTACGGGGAAAAGCACGATACACGAGTAAGTAGGGGTTCTAAATGTTAGAAATTTTATCATCAATAATTTAGTAACATGAAAAAAATTGACTTAGAGTAAAATTACCATTTTACCCTCCACAAGTGGGAAAATGACAATTTTACCCCTAACTTAAGGATTTCACATTCTAACTCCAAAAATTACCAAAATTTACATTCCTCATGTAAATTTTGTCCAAAATTAAAATATCTAATTAGAAAAATTTAAAACAAATCATAACCATAAAAAACACACTATGGCTGAAACACCATTAGGCCTTTTCTCTTTGATTTTATTTGCAATTTTATCCAAATTTAACATTCATACTTAAACCAAAATATTTCAAGATAGATCATCACATCCTATAATTAAAAGTATGCTTAACACAAAAAAAAATCCACTTCACGTAAACACAAAATGTTTTAGTAAAAAGATTTGAATTTTTTAACTAAAACACAAACCCTTGAATCTCAAGGTTTTGACTCTTTTTAAAACATCTCCAAGAACTCCAAAAATTCAAAACCTTCTTCTAACATGTCCATAACACACTCCTAAGAACTACAATGCTTTGAATCATCAAAAACAAATCACAGAAAGTCACAAAAGTTCAAATTGAAGCACCCGACTCACACCTTATTAAAAAAGAATTTTCTCAACTTTGGTTTTGATCAATCCTCTTGATATGAGACATACCTGATAAAAACCACAAAATAACATCATCATATGGTTTAAAAATATTTCCTAAAGTATATCCAAGCATTAAACTTAAAATCATATGGCCAAAATTAAACCAAAACATGGATCTATCCAAAAACCTCATATTATTTACTTAATCGAGTATCCTTTTGCATAAAAATCATATGTATACAAATAAATACCTAAAATTTTCAAACCAACATCCTAACATGTATATCAAAGCCTTAGTATCATCAAATAAAAATATCAAAGTCTTTAGAGTAAGATTAAACCACAGAAGACCCAAACTTTCTTAAAACAGAAACTGTTTTTCTCCTTCCAGTTTCTATGTTTCTAGATTTGAAACAATCTTTCATCAAGATGTTTCATCATGCAAAGAATCCTTAAGAAACAATCATATAAAAATTTTACAACATTCCATTAAAATTTTGGACTAAGATCTATCCATGAGCTTTGTAAAATAACTCCAAAATACAACATACTATCCAGTTTATCGTCTAGAATGACCTTTACATGGTTAAAATAACTTTTCACCAACCAATTTTCTTTGGGATTGGATGGTGGCTGAAACTCTGGGACATGTAACATAAACCTACATACCCCTCGTACATGATATATAATATGCTATGCACCTAAGTATAATATGCTATGCAATATCGTTGCAGTGGAAAATAAATAAAGGTAAAAAATTCTAAGCAACGCAAACAGTAATTGCAAAGTACAGGGTACCATACTATAAAACATTAATACTTTGTCCATGACCATAACATTGTAGCATAAGATAAAATATTCCAAAATATCAAGTATTAAAGTTTTGTCTCCTAAAACACACGGGACCTTCTAAAAAATATTGTTTCTCAAAATTTGAGGCCTAAAAACCATAAGGTCTTTTCACCAAAATAACTAAGTTTCTTTTTCCTTCATTGTTAAAGTCCCATCAGGAGCCAAGCACCACGAAACTCCACTAAAGTCCCATCGTTCTCTTCCTTTCGATCATAGGCGTCGTCCTTTACACCTATAACAACTTCTACCATTCCGGTTAGGGAATGGTAGTGTAAACTACCACAATGAGATTTTGAGAAATCTCAGCAAGTAATCACACAATATAAAATAGTTAAAGCAAGCATATAAGAGGTACATCATGAAATGCATGCATGGACATGTACTTGACTTGAATAGAACTTGACATATGCATTTGACCATTTTCAAAAGACTTGTACAGAGACTTTGATATTTTTAGAAAACTTTTCTTAACTTTTATTTTCATGTTGATTCTTAATCAGAGCTTTTCTTATCAGAACATATCACAAGATTTACATCGAGTGATCCTTATCACATGAGCTCTTATTCTTATTCATAGGGTAGACACAACACGGCTCCCCTCCTTGCACTGCGTGTTCCCACTAGTCATCGTACCATTAACGACTTGTAGGTTGGAATCACAGGCCGGACTCTACCACAATCCCTGCTTACCACTATCCTTATAGCTCGAGATACACAGAGAATCATAATTACTCGACCTTACTTTGTTGAACTACATACCTTATGCACCCACTAGCATTAGGTGCTTCCTTGCTCCGGCATTCTTTGAAAAGAACTCACTCAAGATCGACTATTCTTTGTCACCCAGGGGTTACCACTCCATTCTTAAGCACTCCAGAGTGGATAGAGGAGTTCCATTAGGACAATCCCCCGTCCTAGCACTTGGGGTCGTGATAAAACATTTGACTCTTTTCTTTTAAAAAGAACCACTTTCAATTCATAGCATGATTATATGGAACACATGAAACATCCAAACACATTCATGAAACCATGGGAATATGCTTAGGCTGAAATACTTAGGGGTAAAAATCATGAGATTCATCACTTAAACATGTTCTAATCTTCAAGCATATAATTAGAAATCATAGCATAGTAAAAAATCATGAAATCATAGCATTTGACTAAGGTTCGAAACATTCAACACATAGTATGGCCGAAACATCATGATACATAGTCTATCATTCTTGAACATGTAAAAACCGAAACATATACAAGTATTTCATGGCATTTTCATCACAAATCTCAAACATATAATTCCTTCCATAGATTCTTACAAGATCATATTAACATATTCAAACAAATAATCAAGAGATAGCAAACAAAGTAAACATGGCAATGAAAAGATTTACACAATCATATACATGTGTTAACCAAGAGTAGGTTGAGTGTATACTTACAAAAATCCGCATATAGAAATATTAGCAAGCTGTAAATCCGAACATTCTATATTAGAAAAGTAACTAAAAATCTCAGTTCGTGTTCTTGAGTGTATGTGTAAATTTCTATGGCAATACTTGTCTATATCCATTCGGCTTCTAGGGTTTTTGGGGTAAAAACTTCATTTCATTCTTAAAGTAAAGCAAAACCCTAAAATAACCAAAGATACAAGTAGTGGCTGAAAAACATGGAGGATAAACTCTTCTCGGCTTCAAAGGTTTCTTAAGAACCTTAAGTCATTTTCAAGAAACCACAAGAAAGTGTAGGTGTTCTATCTTTCTCATTGTCCAAATGAGATTTGAATCTCATTTTCGGGTTGAGCAAGTGATGTGTGTGTGAACCTTAAAAGAAAAAACCAATTCTTACCTTGACTAAACTTAGTGTGCTGAAATCTCCTCTTGAGATAAAAAAATCCTCTTGTTTGGTTGAGAGAAAGTATAAGAAAGTGAGAGAATCTTCAAGAAAATTTGAGAGAGTTGGGTGGAGAGAGTGAGAGCATACAAAAACTGAAATTGACAAAAAAGAAAAAGCCCTTGGGTGTGTGGTCTTCCTCCCCTTTTATAGAAAGTTCCTCATTCCCTCATTGGTGGTTGAAATCCAATGCATGCAAGACAAGCGGCAAAGATTTCCTTCCTCTTTTCTCTTTGGCCGAAAATACCTCTTGGGATTCTTCACTTAGATTGCATTGGGAAGGTGTATTTTTGGGGTTGGTGTGTAGGGCTCCCTTCCCTTGGCCGAATTCCTCTTCTCTTCCCTTTATGCCCTTCCTTTCTTCAAACAATTGAGTGTTGTTTTAAGGGTAACATGGTAAAATGTAATATGACTCTTCCTTTTCCCAAACAAGTAACCTTTGGCATGGATGACAAGTGGCATTAGACATGTGCCATGGCTTAGCCGTCCACCTCCTACTTCTCTTCCCAAGATGATGCTTCATCTTCCAATGCTTCTTCCTTAGGTGACCTTTCATGTTCTATTGGTCCAAATTAGCCTAGGTGACAAGTGGCAAAGGAACATAGTGTTTAGGAGTGTGCTAGCCGAATTCGTAAGGATATTTTTGTCCTCCAATATAAATGTCTCTTCACATATCCTTCTAGAAGCTCCATGCATATTTGACACTTGGCAAAATCTGACTGAAATTCAAAATTCCATAAGCCTCTTTTCGGTTTTTCATGCAAAACTCCTAGAAAGGCTCCATTTCACTTCCCTAAGCTTCCTTTCCCAAGATATCTTCCTTGAAACTCAAATTTAGGCAAGACAAAGGGTCTAAACATGTAGGAAATGATCTAGCCAAAAATTCCCTTAGTCTTCTCTAGGTTCCTTTTTGTCCCTTGATTCATCTAGAAGGTTTCTTACATAGTGACAAGTGGCAACTTTTCTAGGGTGTGTAGGCCATTCCTTAATATTTTTCCTACACTTCTATTTCCCCTTTAACCCATTATCAGGTCTAGATTCATAATACATTACTTACATGCCACATGGCACTTGTGACTAAAAATCTAGGCCATGGGCCTAAAGCCAATAGGCCTAAGTTTCTAAACAAGGCCAAATCTCACTTAGCATTCTAAGGTTAGTCCTCTTTTGGGTTCAAATTATCATTCAAGAATTCTAAGGCTTTCTAAAATAACTAGAGCTCCCAAAGAAGTCACCACTACTAAGCATAAAACTCTATGGGCCATGCTTATGCAAAGTTTGGGTCATCACAAAACTGCACTGGCGATCATGGCCTAAAATTTGTAGATTGACTAATGAAGGGGGTTTGGGGCTGAGGGATTTACATGAGGTTCATAAGTCTTTACACATGAAGTTTGCCTATCACCTCCTGACTACTGAAGGTTTATGGGCAGATTTTTTTAAATCTAAACATTTAAGGGATGGTCATCCTTTGTCCTACATTTCGAAGGCTATGGATTCAAGAATGTGGAGATCAATAATGAAATGTGTTCCGGAAGTAATGTCAAATGTTCAGATTTTGTTGCGAAATGGAAATTCATTTTTTTGGTTTGATAGATGGCTAGCTTCGGGCCCTTTATCAACCAAACTACAGATATTACAAATAAACTAATTCGTATCAAAGATTGTTGGATGGGTCAGGCATGGAATGTTGAACTCTTGAAGGAATTAGTGGGAGAGGCGATTACAGAAGAAATTGTGCAGGCTTAAATTAGTGGGCATAATGGATTGGATATTTCTGTGTGGAAACCAACTTCTGATGGAAAATTTTCCACTACTACTGCTTCGGAAGTAACTCATGAAAAAGGGGATCGATTGCCTTGGCATGATTGGTTTTGGAACAAAAGTTTGCCAAAAAAAATCTCCATGTGCAATTGAAGAGCTTGGTTCCATAGTTTGGTCGTGGATGAGAGGGTTCAAAATAAGGGTATTTCTCTTGCGTCAGCACGTGATTGTTGTATGCCGCAAGCTAGGGAGAGCATTGATCATGTTTTAGTTACATGTCAGATAGCTTCTCTGGTTTGGGAATATGCAAGTAGGCTTTTAAAGGTGTCGTGCTTGATGTTTAATACCTGGAGAGCAAGAATATCGGCTTGGATGATTTGTGCAAAAAATTCTTCTTTGGTGCGTAAACTTGTTGGCACGCTTGCTTGCATTATCACATGGTTTTTATGGAATAGGAGATGTAAAGTACGTATGGAGGGGCTGAAAATTAGTGTGATGCAAGTGTGGACTTTAGTGAAAATGTGGCTCAAAGAGATAACTGGTGAATTAAAAGTGCATAGGCATCTTAATGAGCAGGACCTTTATTTGTTAAAAGAGTTAAATTTGGAGATGCCGAGATTTGGTGCCCGGAAATGTTTGCTTGTGAAATGGTCAAAACCGCCATCAAGTTGGATCAAGCTCAGTTGCGATGGGAGTAGTCGTAATAACCCAAGATCTACGGGAGGTGGGGGTATCTTATGGGATATGGATGGAAATTTTAAAGCAGCCTTCTCGGATCATTTTGGTGTTGGTACTAATAATGGAGCTGAATTGTTAGCTATGTTGGAAGGGATTCGACTTTGTAAAAGACTATCTTTTCTTAATGTAATTATTGAAAGTGATTCCAAATTGGTTGTGGATTGGGTTCGGTCAGGTAATTGCACTCTATGGTATTTTTGGGACTATCCAATGAGTTTATTTCTAAAATGCAAGGAATGGATATCCGTGTTTTACATCAATTTAGAGAAGGGAATCAAGCGGTGGATTTTTTGGCCAAACAAGGTGAGTTAGGAAGTAATGTTATTTATGACGATATCTAGCATTTGCTGAGGTTTTAAAATGGTGTTATTAGGATCGACAAGGCAGGGCTGCCTTCTATACATACCTAAGTTTCGTGTTTTTATTTGGTTGTCTTTAGGCTTGTTTAGATGGTTTTATTCTAGGCTTGTTTAGATTTTGGTCTTTTGTTAGGCTTGGTTTGTGTTGGTTGCTTTTGGTTTTGTGCTTCGGCTTTGTTTGTTTTGTGTTTGGGAGGTTTCTTGTAAACTCCCAGATGATTGGTTTGTAACCATGGTATTCCTCCACATAAGTGAGGGTAAATTAATAAACTTGGTGAATGGTCGCTCTTGGACAGGTGGCCTTAACTCTTTAATATAAAATATAAAAAAATTCAACTCTTAGGCCTTCTCCAAATGCATCTAGCATTTTAACCAAGTTACCTAGCCCACCAAGGTGGCAAGCCTCCAATATGCCACTTGTCATTCTTCCATTGGCCTCTTGGCACATTTTTCCTAAAATGACAATATTATTAGAATTCTCTAAAATACCAACTAAAGCAATAGTGTAAGTGACGCAAGACCTCACAATACAATAAATAAATTAGAACTTGTATACTTCTGGCATCTCACCAGATTTCTCCCATCTCAGGATGCAATATTCAAATTTCATTGAATGATCAAAAGTTTCTGCAATTGTATATCTTAGATCCTTAAGTAGACCAAACAATAACTTTAAATATACTAGGACTCCAAACAATAATTACCACTAGACTCTGAAAGCAAATAGACTCCTAATGCAAAACATCAACTACTACTAGACTCCGAAAGCAAATAGACTCCTGATGCAAAACATCAACTACTACTAGACTCCGAAAGCAAATAGACTCTTCAAGCAAAACATCAACTAGTAAGAACACGGCATGGGTATTCATCCCCTTATTGATAACTACTGATATGGGAATTTACTCCCTTATTGACAACTACGACTCCTACATTGTCCTCGTACGCTAGGAGACTCTTTTTTGCACTTGGACTTCGTCAGTAAGCTTCTTTGCCAATTCAAACTCCAAAATTTTTCTTTTTCTCAATTGACAAGAAACTTCAAGTATCCTTCTGCTGGGTGGACAAGAAACTTCTGGCATCCTCCCATCGAGTGGACACTATTTGGTCATTGAGTATAGCTTTGATTGTTTCCTGTGATTTCCAACTTCTGAGTAGCATGGCGGCTTCGTTGTCCTTTACTTGGGAAGCATCATCTCCTGGGTAAGCCTTCAAGTGTTCAATGTTGAAAATGGGGCAAAACTGAACATCTGAAGGAAACTCGAGTAGATAGGCATTCTGACCCAATCTATGTAGCACTTTGAAAAGCCCAGCCTTCTATGAGTGGAGTTTGGTCAATGCATTGTTAGGAAACCTCTCAAGTCTAAAATGCATCAGTACTAAGTCCCCAGGTTGGAACTCAACCATATATTGCTTGTATGCCGCATTGCTACGAGTGATGTGGTTTCGTACCTTTATGTGGACTTCTTGTAAATGTCTACAGAAGTCATCAGCTCCTTCACTAACTCTCGATGGTAAGGGCAATGGCATAAGGTCGAGTGGTGCTCTTTGTTTAGTCCCTGTGTGTAATGCCCCGTCCCCGAGGGGTCTGGAGAGTTAACTCATGTCACAAAAAATCATTTTCCAACCACATAGTACATAATCCAATTTTTCTCTATCACACAAAATTCTCATTAATTCACATCAATTACTTCAGTATAATTATTCTAAGATAATACAAAGTCTTAATATAAACATCAACCTCCCAACAAATCACATCATTATAGCACAACAAGCTTACTGAATAACAAATCCTCAATACTCATATAAACCTTCTATGCTAATCCATTATTCTTAACTCATCTCAACCATGCTCCATATTCTTGATCCTTACCTGAAATATTCAAATCATCTAAAAAATATTTTGGAGATAAGGGGTGAGTTATCAACAACTCAGTAAGCAGAGAACATATACCAGTATGCAAATATGAGCATTTACATAGTTCAGAATGCAGAACAAAACAATTTTTATTTTCAGAATACAGAGTCAAAACATGGTATCAAAGATATTAGAGTGAAAGTTCAAAAATATTATTATTCAAAATTCCCTTGGTACAGCATAACTGAAACATCATATCAAAACAGAATTCCATGTTTAACCCCCGATGTAGCGTTGTGCAAACCTCGGTAGCCAATTGAGCAGAAACAAAATGTGAATCTTCCTTTTCCATTATTGGAGCCCTGAGTGTGCACATAGGAAAGACCATGCAGAAAATCACTTTGTTTCGAAAGTGGGTGCACCAGAAACAGAAAAGTTGGTACCAACCTAAACAGAGGTCACAGTCTTACACCCGTGGTAAGGTCAGAACAGAACAAAAATAACAGAACAAAAATAGAATGTCATGCCAGAGGTTTCAGAAATCATATCATATCATATTAGAGTACAGAACATTTTCAAAACAGAATAGAATCAGATCACAAAAATATAATTTATGCTCAAAATTTCATATTCGCTCTCTTTTGCACAGTTCAAAAATAAAATGTCAAAATAAGCTTATGTCTACTTGAGTCATGACAGAAAATACTTTTTTCTTATACAGAATTTCATGAGTAATGTAGAACAAATAACTAAGGTCGTTTCCTAAATTTCTTTTCATAACAAAACATGCATATTTTCCAAAATCAACTTCAGATCATTTCTTTTATGCAAAATCTAGTATAGGAATCTCACTTACCTGGACTTCTTAACTTTTCAAAAATTTTCTCAATAATGTCGAATAATTATCAATCATCACCTATAAGATAATCACGTAATTCCAGTAAATTTCCAATCAATCCCTATTTCGATATTTAATCCTAAGCTTCTAAAATGGCCTATTTTAATTCCTCAACACCTAAAATTCTCATAACCTTAAAATAACATCATTTTCCAAAACCATCAATATCCAGTTCATCGAATTCAAACTGAACAAGAATTTAATTGAACAAGTATTATGATAATTATGGAACTCAATAAATACTAATATTAAAATATCTAAAATACCAACAACATATTATAAATTAATAGAATACTTTGACTACTTTAAAAATCTTATAAAATACCTCATGAAAAACTCCTCTCTTAAAAATAGGTTTACTTCCTTTAGTTAGTAATATTATTAAAATATTATTTACACAAATACAATATTTTGTGAGACTTAAAAACAAAACCCATTTAAACATAAACCCAAATAGACCACTCATCCGAAAATTTATATCTGGAACATACACTGTAACACCCCTTTCCCGTTGAATAGAGATATTACTAACATTCATAACATAATGCTCAGTAAAGAGATTCATATTTTGAAATACCTCATTTATTGAAAAAGCATCAAAATATTAAAACAAAATTGAACATAGTTGTTTCGAAAACAAAACGTAAAGTAAAAGAACATAAACTAATCCTATGAATGACATAAAAGAAATCTAATTCTAGGAATATCACTTATTCCTTCCTAAGTCTTTGTACTAGATCTACTCCTAGCCATCCAGCTCTACATCATCATGATTACCATCTATGAGAATTAGACGTAGAAGAAAACAGGAAGACAAACAAAAATGAGTCGAATACTCAGTAAGTAGCACATCATACCGTAAAACATAATTTAACCTAGCATGGACTTAATTTCTGAAGACTCTTCACAACATACATACAGCATCATAGATTCACAATCATACACGTAACATAACTTTTTGAAAAACAACTTTACAGACATACATATATCGTCACAAATTCACATAGCATATGTATTCATCATTAACATGAGCGGAAGTATACATAATCATGGCAAACATGTAACGTGAATGCATAATAACTTGTTTATCTTGTCTTAACATGGAGTGAAACACGCTTGAGTCCGTGTTTCACCTAACTGGCATTACATTGAGTGAAACATGCTTGAGTTCGTGTTTCACTTAACTGGCATAATATGGAGTGAAACATGCTTGAGTCCGTGTTTCACTTAGCTGAATAACATGGAGTGAAACACGCTTGTGTTCGTATTTCACTTAACTGAATAACTTGGAGTGAAACACGCTTGAGTTCGTGTTTCACTTAACTGAATAAATTGGAGTGAAATAGGCTTGAGTCTGTGTTTCACTTAACTGAATAACATGGAGTGAAACACGCTTGAGTCTATGTTTCACTTATCAAGCATAATATGGATTTAAATACAGTTGATTCCGTGTTTCACTTAACTTGTGTTTAACCACGCTTGAGTCCGTGGCACTATTTTTAAAACTTCTTATCTTTCTTAATGCATGAGAATTCATTAGGCTTCATGAACTTTCTTAACATGGCATATTCTTGTTTATGACATAACATAACATGACATATTCTTGTACATGGCAGAGCATAACATAGCATTCTCTTGTACATGGCATAGCATAACATGACATGACATAACATGATCTGAATATTTTATGACATTCTATGGCATACATGATCTAAATACTACATGACATGGCATACATGATCTAAGTACGACATGAACATGGCATACATAATCTGGCTATTCTATTACATGGCATACTAGACTTAAATTACTGCATGAACATCTCTTGGCTTCCATGTGATTTTGGCAACATTCATTCATTCAAGCATAATCTCATATTTCATCAAAGATCGTAAAAGGAAATCTAACCTTGATTTGTTTCTTAGTGTGGCTAGATAATCATCATAAACACATCATATTTTCATACATAACAATAATATTCACAGTACGCATGCATTTATATAATCATACTATTTATCTATTAGCGTTGCCTCCTTATCCCACTTTGTAGCGTGCTACCTATACAAGGTACTAGACGTTACTAATTTCTTAGTGAACTTGTCTAGCGTTCTAACTACTTAAAATCATACCATAGAGATAATATAATACATATTCAATTAAAGATTACTACATATTAATATTATTCAAAACCCATAACATATCTTTTAAAAATATAACTTAATAATTGTATTAAAAATATCAGAAGGCCCAAGGCCAATTGGGGAAAACAGTCCATTTAGAATTTTAAAGAGGCATTCGGCTGAATGGGCTTAAGGCCCAATGGCCCATTCCAGATTAAAAAGGAGAAGCTTCCTCTAGAAAGCACAAGGCAAACGCAGAGAGCTCGTGAATGTGGGAGGGAGTCGTGCAATAGCTTACCGAGAGAGGGGCTAAGTGCGACGGTTGCTCTGGGTGGCTGGATGTGACGACGGTGCAACTGAGAGGTCCTTATGGTGGTGTGAAACCCTAAGAGAGAGAGAGAGAGAGAGAGAGAGAGAGAGAGAGAGAGAGAGAGACCGAGAACTAAAAGTCATGGGGAGAGAGAGATCCCATCGGGGACTTACCGGAAAGGAGTGGGTTCACCTGGGTTGGGCTGGTTGGTGATTTTTGGCTCTAAGAGTGGTACTCCGAAGTCCCTTGAGGTGGTTGGTGACGCTAGCACAATCACACGACCAAAGAGTCACTACAGATAAAGAGGAAGAGAGAAATCGACGGGTTGGGCTCAAACGGCGACGACGTACATTGAGGTGGGGAAAAAGCTCACTGTCGGCGGCTTCTGTGGTAGTTTCCAACGAGGTGACTAACTTGGTATGAAAAGTAGTGCTACGGTGGCTTTTGGAAAGTGGTTTTCTCTGTCTGCCGAGGTTGCTAGTGGCTCGTGTGTGAAATTTTCCTGGCTTTTTGCTAAGGGTCTCATGGGTTTTATAGTTGAGGGGGAGGGAAGATAACATGAGTAATCTAGAGTGAGATTTGAATTCGACTAAACTTTGGAAAACTACTCCCACAAGGAAAGAATCACTGAGACGATATACATACTTAGAGGATTTAAGAGTTTTGAAGTGTTTAAATTGAAAGTTAGTTTCTATTCAGGAAACTACCCAAACTAGGAGACCAAACAAAAAAATAAAAGAGGCATATAGTTTAACAATAGAGAAATCCTATTCAAAACAAAACTCTAGTGGCTACTACGAAAGTCGGGTCATACATAAAATACCAATAACCATATGATAATAATTCTATTAAAATTAACAACGTAAAATCTGATAGAATTATAATAATAATAATAATAATAATAATAATAATAATAATATTTATAGTTATATGAAAAATACATAAAACTCATCTTATGGTCTAATCTTAGGATCGGGTTGTTACATACACTAAGGGTAAAACAGTAATAGTACTCAACTATTTGGTTAACAATTTACATATATATATAGATATATAACTTATAAGAACAAAACCAAAGGAACAAACACAAGGAAATAAAACCAAGTATGCGGTGGCAGGGGCTTACCCAAGGCACGCGTTGAGGGGTAAGGGGTGACGGGGCTGGCTGGAAGGATCGTAGTGGCACGACTGAAGAGTAGGAGTGTGGCGGAGATGCTGTTGAGCTGGGCTGAGCACAAGAGAAAGAGAGGGAGAGGTGAGCAAGAGCGAGGGTGGAGAGAAAGGAGTGAGTAAATCGAGAGAGATACTCACCGTGAGGGGTTGCTATGGGCTGAGGTGGCTTGTGGGTGTCCGGCGTCCTTTTCTGTGTGGGTGGCGGCAGCTGGTGTGGTGCAGTGGTTTGGTGGGTAGGATCTCTATTTCGGGTGGCTAAAAATAGAGGAATTCGAGGGTGGTGTTTTCTTTCAATGTCTGGGCGACGATGGTGAAGGGTGGTGAGGTCTGGGCAAAGGTTTTCGTAGGGTGGATGAACAAGGCAGCAACTATGTGGAGGTGATTTGCTGTTGGCCTTGCATGGGTGCTACTCGCGATTGCTGAAGTTGCCTGAATGGTGGACATTCCCAATGCAACAGTTTGTTGTTGCGACTGCATGGAGTTGGCTCTCGGTGGTGCATGGCTGCGTCAAAGGCTGGTAGCTTGCGAAAGGACTATCGTGACTTACGGAAACAAGGAAAACCCAAGAGGTAAATGAGAGAGGGTTTGTGGAGGGTGGTGGCTTGTGGTGGACGGTAGTTTGTGGATGGAGCTGCTTCTGTACGATGAACTTGTGAAGTGAAAACTTATAAATATGTAGTGTGTACCGATAACCCTAGCGGGACAAACGTATATGTTGTGGGTCCCATACAAGTCTCATAGGCTTGGGCTTTTGGCCCAATAAGTTATTAAGGCCCACGTCTAGCAGTGAATAAGGAATAATGAGTAGGCTTTTTCACTAAGTTTTGGGCCTTGAGTCAACTTTAAAAAAAATAAACCAACTTGTCTAAAAAATTTTCTCAGCCCATAAAAAGATTTTTAAACTTATAATCAAACCCAACAAAAAACAAAAACATAATCCGCCTAAATAAAAAATTAAGCCCGCAGTACATTCTAAAAATTTTTCCGAAATCCAAAAGGTTTTTCATACAAAAAATCCAAGAAAATTTTAGAAAGTAGGCTGGGTGCTGGACCCAGGTATTACACTATGACTATTTCAAACTGGGAGCATCCTGTGCTATGATTAACTAAATTGTTGGAAGCAAACTCAACATGAGGGAGGAGGAGATCCCAGGTGGTACTGTGCTCAGCTATGTATCAGTGCAATAAATTTCCCAAACTTCTATTAACTGATTCTATTTGTCTGTCTGTCTAGGGATTGAATGCACTTGAATATTGGAGCTTCATTCCTGTCTTCACCCAAAGGGTCTTCAAGAAATAGCTAACAAATTTAATGTCATGATAAAAAATGATGGTTTTAGGAATGCCATGCAGTCGTACGTTTCAGAAAAAAAAATATTGTAGCGATTCGGGACGCATAATAAGTTCGGTTGCATGGAAGGAAATGAGGCATTTTGGAGAATCGGTCTACCACCACGAAAATAGAATCATGTCCCTAGACAGTTCAAGGCAGACCAAGTACAAAGTCCATTCTAACATATTCCCATGGCTAAATCGGTACGGGTAAGGGCGTGTACAAGCCCATGTTCTGCTTCTGTCCTTTGGAAAGCTGGCACACTCGACAGCACTGGACTACCCATTGGACATCTCGTTTAAGGCTCGGCCACCAAAATTTATCTTCCACCAGTTGAATGTTTTATCGCGTCCAAAGTGACCAGCAATGCCTCCCAAATGTAGCTCTAGAATGACAAATGCTCGCATGCCTGTGTTAGGCAAAAAGAGCCTATTACAGAAAAAGAGAAATCCATCTGCGAGGGTGAAGTCCACGTACTACAAAAAGGGTCCTAACTAGAACGATGTATACATAGGGCTAAGTTTGGCATCGACAGCGTATTCTACCTTAATGGATTCAAGCCCCGTTGTCAACACCACCATAGTGCTAAGTAGTGTCGCTTTGTGGCTAAGGGCGTTAGCCACTTTGTTCTTAGAACCGGCTTTGTGTTTGAGCACGAAGGAGAACTGTTGGAGAAAATCTACCCAGCAAGCATGTTTGGCATTCAAGTGCTTCTACAATTGTAGGTGGCGAAGGGCATCGTGGTCTGTACATAGGATGAATTATTGACAGATGAGATAGTGCCTCCAGTGATGTAGAGATTGAAAGAGAATAAAAGTCAAGGTCGTACATGGAGTAACGCCACCAAGTTTTGTTTAGTTTCTCACTGAAATACGCGATGGGGAGGCTAATAGAGTCCTCGGTCAAGACCCTAGACACCAAGCTACTGCGCCCCTCCTTGTGCCTTGATGATCGAAGTGATCTACCACTTGCTTGACTGTGATGGCTAAGGATGGTGTTGGATTAACTTGAATTAGTGTTCAAAGGGTGTTGTTGGGTGTAATGCTTGTGGTGGCCATGCATGCATGCGTGCATGTGCAGAGCGATTGAGTGGGCTAAAGCGGTTGAGTGGGTTAAAGCAGTTAAGTGAGCTTAGGCGGTTGAGAGAAGCACATGTGCCCCTAGTTGTGAAGCACACGTGGCTGTGAGTGGTTATGTCAGTTAGCCAAGTGGGTGGTTGGGCAATTTATGATGTTGTTGTTAATCTCTACAAAGTAGGGAGGCGATTATGGCTGGACAGGTGTCTAAGGCTGGGCGTGTGGCTTGGACAGTTGGCAATAACCGCCTGGCTTGTCCTTGTCCTTACTCCAAGTTTGACTATGGAGGCCTTGTGCAGGCCGAATGCCCTTCAATGGCCACTTGTGGCTGCCTTATGTGTTGCCTTATGCTAAATGATCAACAAGCAAAGGAAAATGCAATGCAATACACAACAAGCCACAATGCTGAAATACCTCGAAATTGCATTAACATAAGGGAAACAAAGATAACAATAGGTTACCATGATTCATGAATTGCACAGGGATATCCTTCTCCTCTGGGATTCACGAATTGCACCCAATGGAGCCTAGGTGATAGAGCACATAAGAGTCTCTAAAAGCTTACAAGTCAAATTGTCCAAATGATCAAAGATAGAAGATGCAATGACCTAGTGCCTTACGTATATATTAGAATTCAAATAACAAATCAAAGTAGATAATGGTTGATGGGTCCATGCCTCCTGATTGAGGCCTCATGCCATTGGTGAGCCATGGGTGGCCTGGATGAGCCCACGACATGTGTTGCTTGCTGGTGTGCATGGGTTTTCAGGTTGGCCTGCTGGGTTGGCCCTGGTTGGTCCTTGTTGCTAGTGTGCATGTGAGACCCAAGTTGTGTGGGCTAGGCGCTGTTAGAGTGTTGTTGGGTTGGACCGTGGGCGTGGCAGGCTGTTGCATGGCCCAGGCCAGAGGGGCCCAAGCATTGGTCTGCATGGCCCAAGCTAATGGGGCCTGGGCGTTAAAAACCATGGCCCAGGCCGTGAGGCTTGAGCGTTGGTCTGCATGGCCCTAGCCAAGGCCAGGGCGTTGGTCAGCATGGGCCTGGCCAAGGCCAGGGCATTGAGAGGCATGTTAGTCTGCGTGGGTAGTCGCTATGTCAATTCCAAATAGGATGTGCTTGCGCACGCTGTGCTAGCGCCCAGGCCATGCATGCACACCGTGCTTATGCACAAGCCATGCATGCACACTGTATGTGCGCTTAGCCCATGCGTGTGCACTGCGCGCATGCACTAGGCCTGCATACAGTCTAGTCGCTCGTTGAGCAGGGTGTGACAACCACGCTTGCGCAGACCCCGCAAGTTGTGCGCTCGCCGACTGTGCGCTGCCTGCTTAAGGGAGGTCGTGGCCTTGGCCTAGCATTCACCAAGGGCTCGGTCTATGGGCAGTCAAGCCATGCCAACAGAGCTCCCAATGTGTTGTTTATGCATGGCAAGGTGCTTGTCAAGGCATGGCCTATGGCCTCCGGCCTTGGGGTTTTGACAGAGGCCCTGCTGGCTGAGTACTCTTCCAATGCCCGTGTGAGATGCGTCACAAGCTACTTCAAAGGGTTGTTTGAAGTTGGGAGGCCGAAGGACAGGGTCTTCTGTAAGGAGTTAATTGGTGTCCCAGAATGTTCATTTAGCCGCTGTGGTCCACACGAAGGACCCACCTTTTGTGCATTCGGTAATCGGGGCTTGATGATGATAAAACATGTGATGAAACGCCGATAGAATGATCCTAGGCCGTGAAAACTACGTGCCTCATGAACGTTACTTGGGGTGGGCCAGTCCCGAATGGCTTGCACCTTGGTATGGTCAGTGGAAACGCCCTGATCAAATATGATGAACCCGAGGAAGATCACTGAGTTCTGGCCAAAGGTGCACTTCTTCAAATGTATGGAGAAACTCTCAAAATGGAGGACTTGTAACACTTGTCATAAATGGTATAGGTGGGAAGGGTAGTCCTAGCTGAACACCAGAATGTCGTCAAAATAAACACCGACAAACTTATTAATCAAGGGATGTAGGACCTGGGTCATTGCCTGCATGATCTTGCTGGTGGCGTTCATAAGCCCGAACGACATCACAAGCCATTTGAAAAGGCGACCTCCATTGTTTTAAATGCGGTTTTCCATTCGTCTCCAAGACGTAGTCGAATCTGGTCGTAGCTACTCCGAAGGTCGATCTTTGAGAATATCTGCTTATCATGTAACACGTCCAGCATGTCATCTAACTGAGGAATGGGGAACCGATATTTTACCTTGATTTATTGATGGTGTGGTTGTCAATGCACATTCTCCAGCTGTCGTCCTTCTTGGGCATGAGTAATGCAGGTACGACACAGGGACTGAGGCTCTCATGAATAAAACCCTTGTCAAGCAAGTCTTGAACTTACAGTTGTAACTCCTTGTGCTCGGTAGGACTCATTTGATACGCGGGCAAGTTGGGCAATGTTGCACCGGGTACTAAGTCTATGGCATGCTAGATGTCCTTCATGGGAGGAAGGGATTGAGGCAACTCTTCTGGTGTGATATCAGTGAATTCCTGCAAAGGTTCCTTTATTTTTGGCAATGGCTCATTTGTTGAAAGGGTTGAGGTGGAGGTCTTGGCGATGAGAGCAAAAATAACTCCATGGTCATGACTAGCCTGAGAGAACCCCCTCGATGTTAATATTTGATCCTCACCTGTTGGATGGTCGAAATCATGAACCTTCATGGGTTGTCGGACCACTTTTCGGTTATCAAACAAGAATGAGTTCGTATTCTTATGGCCATCATACCTAACTCGTCTCTCATGTAGCAACAGGCGGCCTAGTATTAGATGGCAAACTTTCATAGGGATCACATCACAATGTATGGTGTCAACATAGTGTTGCTCGAGGGAAAAACATGATTAGGCACTAATGCTTCACAGGGATGGAGGTATCATCTACCCAACTCAGTTTGTACGGTTGAGGGTGTCTTTCCATTGGGAGTCTGCACAACGTCTTGGGATATCACATTCATGCCACTTCCGTTAACAATGATCAAGTTTAGGGCCTCCCCTGGTGTTCCACTCCAGCATGGAAGATGTTGGTATGTAACCAGTCATCTCTGGCTGGCTCTTCTTTCTTTTGACCTGTCAGTACTCGACAGATCACACAAAGAGGCAGTTGGGACCCTTCCAATATTTCCTTAGGACCTGTGGTTTCGCCGTCGTCATTAGTACCCGACATTATTTCCTCTTCTGCAGCTTTAGGTGTACTATCACATGCTAAAGTGGCCATGCCCAACACATTTGTAGCATTCATTGGGTCTACTTTTGCATCGCACTCTGGGGTTTTTTGTCCAGGAGTCATCAATGTTTTTTGCCAAGTGTGCTTCGATGGAGAGGCTTGGATTCTCTAGTTTAGGTTGCCGTTTGGCATGAGGCTGTTCCAGTTATTGCTGACCCTTCATGATGTAAGAGTCCCGTGTTGCTACTCCAAACGAAGTGTGTAACACCTTGCTCCTTCCTTCCTTCTTCTGACGTAAGCAATTACGTCAGATGCGATAGCCAGCCCGTTCCTCCCTTCTAGTGTCTAAGAGCCCCGTTATGCGTGCCAGACTCCGATGGCGTGTTTTTAAAGATTACTATGTGATTTCTAAAGTTATCTTTGTGTTTTAAAGTTGTGTATTTTAAGTGAAATATTCTCATCGTTATTTATCTAAGTAATATTTTAAATAACTAAATTATAATATCTTTGAAGAGCTCCAAAAATGTTATAATTGTGGGAATCATTTTATATAAATGATTCCAGTTATTTAAAATATTATGTGATCTAAATAATGATGGAATCTTTAATTAATTTAATAGTCTTATTCTTTTAAATATTTTAAGTAAGACTTCATCATTTTATAAATGATAAAGGAATATTATTTTAAATAATATTCTATCTTTATTCCTCTCAATGCTTTTATTTAAATAAACGTTTAAGCATTTTAAATCAGTGTTTAAGGGTCATCATAGACCATTTTATAGCCAACGAACGGGGTTTTAGTATAAAACCCCAGACCTCTCTTTTTCTCCCTCACTTTTCCCCATCTCTCTCTCTCTCTCCTCCCTTTCTCCCTTTCGGCTTCCCCTGTATGCGATACCCATGCCCGAACTCCTCCAGCCCCAGCCCGGCGCCGCCGTGCACCGGTGTGCCTCACCTCCACCACCACCAGCCTCCTCTCCCTCCGGCAAGCTCACCTATATTGGCCTTGCTCACCCACGCTCTGTCCTCGTCTCCCTCGGCCATGCACAGCCCGAATGGGCTTGATGGCTCCTGCACTGCCGTGCGCCGTCGTCCGGCGCCACCACCTCCAAGGTAGCTCCTCCAGCCACCGACCGGCCTCCTCCAGTGACCTCGGCCTCCCTGTCCCATGCACGAGCACAAGTGCACCCACGCACGGGTTCACTGTGCGAGTCCGTAGCGCCACCGTGTGCAGCCATCTCGGCCACCAGAAACCACCACGAGACTCCCCAGGTCTCCCCCTTCCTCCCCTCATGAACCCACGACCAGATGTCATCTCCTCCACCGCCGTACGCCACCACCCACAGCGTGTGACCGCCACCTTCAGCCTCCTTAGGCCACCACGAAGTCAACCCAACCACCCATGGCCCCGATCTGCCACCCACAGCCCCACACTCTCTCTCACTCTCCCACGGCATTTCTCCCCTTCACAGTGCACTGCCAGCCCTCTTCCACCACCACAGACCACTGTACCGACCACCACCGAGCCTCCACGGCTCCTCCGGCAGTTTCCCTTAGCCTAGCCCAAGCCTAAACCACCACTTTATATGGTGGGTAATCACTGCACGTGATGGACAGTCATTGCGCATAAGTGACCGCCACTGTACACGGCGAGATCCGTCGTGATACGCTCCCTTCTAGCATCATCAAGGCCACCTTAGGCCCTTCCAAGACCACACCTAGCTATTTAAACGCCTAAACAGCCACTGTACGCGGTGTAGCCACCCCATACGTTCCTTCGGCGTTATCACGGTGACGATCAACGAGCGACGCATGGGTTATCCCGTCGACGGTATAATTCTCTATCTCTCGTTATTTATGTTAAATGCTAGCTAGTTGACTAGGTTGTGGACTGTGCTGCTAGTATTATAGGGTTCGCTGTGTAGTGGTGATGTGATGTGCTGTGGTGAAGTGTTGGGCGTAGTTAGGAAGTGTGCTGTGTAGTGTTGTGGACTGTGCTTTGGAGTGTGGTGGTAGTGTATGTGCAGTAGTAGTGGCGTGGCCTAGTGTCGTGTAAGGAGTACACGTGGAGTGTACTCCGTGTAGTAAGACGAGGCACCGTATGGCGTGTGTACCATAGTGGTGACGTGGCGTAGTACCGTGTATGGAGTACGCTTGGAGTGTACTCCATATGGAGAGATGATGCACCGTATGGCGTGTATGCCATAGCGGTGACGTGGCATTGTGCCGTGAATGGAGTACGCGAGGAGCGTACTCCATGTGGTGGAACAATGCACTGTATGGCGTGTATGCTATAGTGGTGACGTGGAGTAGTCATGTGAAGGGAGTACACGTGGAGTGTACTCTATGTGGTAGAGCGATGCACCTATGGCGTGTGTGCCATAGTGGTGATATAGCGTAGTTCTGTGAAGGAAGTACACATGGAGTGTACTCCATTGTAGTGGAGTGACGCACCATATGGTGTGTGCCATAGTGGTGATGTGGCGTAGTTCTGTGAAGGGAGTACATGAGGAGTGTACTCCATGAGGTGCAGCGATACATCGTATGGCGTGTCGCGAAGATTAAGGTGATTGCGTAGTTGATGGGCGAAGTCTTTGATGTATGGTGTCGGGAACTGTTGAACAGTGTCCCAAAGTGTGTAAGATATGACCTGTAGTCCAAGGCGACGGGTGTCGCCATGTGACTAGCTTATGGCCAGAAATAAGTGCGAAATGGCTAGAAAGGTATCAGAGTAGCGCAGCAAAAGTATGATTGGACAACGTCATGGGGTGATGTGGTCAATCATGGAGTTGTGCTGTGAAGTATGGCTGTAGTCCAAGGCAACGGGTGTCACCGTGTAATCGGCCTATAGCCGGGAGTAAGTGCGAAGTAGCTGGAAAGTATCGGAGTAGCGCAGCGGAAGCATGACTGGGCAATGTCACTAAGTGACGTGGTTGATTAAGAGGTCGTGCTTGCGATGGGTGAAGAGTTAGCGTAAGAGTGACGTAGCGGGAATGTGACAAGGTGTCACGTTATGACGAGAGTATGTGAGGAACCGTACTCGTGATGAGTGGGAAGTTGACGTATAGGTGACATAGCGGAAGGTCAGAGGTGACGTGACAAGGTCACGGTGTAGCTTGGAAATGGTCTCGAGCTATATGGCGTGACGTAAGATATTGTGGTATGTGCTGTAGTAGTGATATGGCTATAGTCTAAGGCGATGAGTGTCGCCGTGTAGTCGGCTTATGGCCAGAATGTGCTAAGTGGCCAAGAAGTATCAGAGCAGTGTAGCAGAAGCATGATTGGGCAACGTCATGAAGTGACGTGGTCAATAATGAAACTGTGCTGTGATGACCTAGAATGTATGTGAGGTGACGTGACAGGGTTACGGTGTAGCTTGGGATTAGTCTCGAGTTATATGGTGTGACGTAAGGTGTATTTATGGACAGAGTCCCATCGTGTCAAGTGTTTGGATGAACTATCAAGAGGCACGATTAGCATGAAGAGTCGTGCTAGCCGGGTTAGGAGAAGGTTGGTAACAGAGTATGGCATTTGTCATACGAGTTCGTGACCAATGTATTAAATGATGGTCTTAAGGGATAAAGAAGTAAGATACGTGTGTTGTCTGGTTAGACGCACGTGTCGGACGGATTCACCATATGTAATGGGTAATCTGTCCTGAACATGGTTACACGGTGCTCAAGCCTCAGAGTGGCTTGGAGCCATGTAACGAGTATGGATGATCATGAGAAGTAGAGTGAGCTAAGATACAAGAGGGTAATGATGAGAGTACTGTATAAGAATGGGATGCGTGACTTAGTCAGTCTAAGTCATGCGTTGGAACGTGGTTAATGAGAAGAATGAGACAGGTCTTAGTGTCTTAACGCTAAGGTAAATCATGGATTCACCCTAGCAAGTAAACACTTGAAGTAGAACGTCAAGGTTTAAGGAAGTAGAGACCGTAATGAGTCCAAGGGTTTTATCATAGTGAGGAACGTGAAAGAGTAGGGGATAGAAGGAGAGTGTTTTAAGTAAAGTATAGCTCTATTTCTAGTTCAGCTATTTATGCACTAGATAGGGAATGACGTAAGGTTATGTATGCATGTAGGTGCCATCTGACACGGGCATGAATGGACTGCACGGTATGAAAGTAGCATGGAGTCTAGGTAAGTATTACGTTCATGCTCTTCTAGATTTTTCTAAAAGTATGTAAGAAAAAGAAAGAGAAACATTTTCCTATGAAAGATGCCTTACGAAAAGACATGAAAGATGTTTTTAAAGAAAGCCTGCTAAGTATTGAAAGTATACGTATGTATGGCCCCTCTATGAAAGCTCCTTTTTACGCACCCAAAAGTATTAATTGTATGCATGTGAATGGATGAATATACGTTGTAGATATTGTACGTATTTTCTAAAGAAAAGAAAGGAAGTTCGAGGCCCGTGCCCCGAGCTTCAGACTGATGCTTTAAGCGACGCGAAGAAAGTGTTTTAAAATGTCCTTGAGAACCGATGCTTTAAATGCCCCTATGAACTGATGTTTTAAATGATGCCACGAAAGATGACGTTTAAGCCATGCTTTTAAACGAAAAGAATGTTTTCTCATGAAAAGATGTTTTTCCAATGAAAGCATGAAATGAGAAGAAAAGAAAAGAATGAATGCTCATGCCCATGCAAATGAATGAATGAAAGCCTCAGCTATTTAGAGTTGACATGAATGAACGAATGAATGAATGGCATGTGGCATAAATGAATGTATGAAAACACGTAATGGCCATATGAAATGAATGGAAAGGGGTACCCAATGAATGAATGGGCAGATTGCAATGCTAGGCAATAGTATCTGGTAGTGCACCCAATGCTGCACCCTAACGGAAAGGGATTCCAACCCGTGGTCACGGGTGAATCCATTGGCCCAAAAGGCCGCTAACCCTAGCACGCGGGGCATAACAACATGCACCGGCCTATGAAAGTGAAAGAAAAGTAATGTATGAATGCATCGCATCTTTAAGAAATGAAGGCACTGACAGGGGAATGTTTTAAAGAAAAGAAAAGCATGTTTAAAGAAGAAAGTCCCGTCAATGATATTTTTAAGGAAAGCATGTATGCACGTATGTATAGTATGTATGAATGATGAATGCATGACTGAAAACCTATGTTGCTATATTTTAACGGTATGAAGAAATGCTTACTGAGTATTCGCTCATTTTAGTTTTTATGTGTGCCCCTCCCCCCACAAGAAACTAAATGGGCAGTACGCCTAGGAGGGACACAGCGAAAGGGAAAGAGCACGGAGGTCTAGGCATGAAGGTTTTAAACGTACGAAAAGGTCCTTTTATTTTAAAGTTTTATATTTTTCACTCTAGACCTCTTTTATTATAAAAGCACTTTTTATTTTATAACGTAGAGTCTTGCATCCTGGGAAGGACAGTAAAAGAATTTTAAATTGGACGGTAATTCCCGTCCAATTTTCTAAAATATTTTGTAAAAAGGTCCACCCCAAGGACTGGCATTACAAAGTGCTAGCTAGAAATCCTCTTTGATGCTTGTCAAACGAACAATGATCAACTCTTTATGAATGTCTTCGTTTAGGCCCGCTTTGTAGCGAGTAATGGACTGGCGTTCTGTTTCAAATAGACGGCTACGGATGCTAAGTTCATGGAATTTGTTGGTGTAGTTATCTACGGAATTCACCCCTTTACTTTATAATAACAGTTCCTCAAATAACATCTCTTCATAGTCAATCGGCAAAGACTTTTCTTGCAGCTTTAGTTTCATCTCTTCCTAGTCACTAATGGGTGGTTGATGGAGCCTATGTTATTTTTCTGCAAAGCTTTGCCACAAGACCCTCGCCTGCCCCCTTCAACTTCATCCTCATAAAACAAACCTTACGATCAGCTATCATCCCAAACCAATTGATGTAATCTTCAAGGGCTATAATCCAGTCTTGGAAGCATAGGGATCTAGCTTTCTAAAAATTGGGTACTTCCACTCAGATTCGCTGTGTGGCCTCATTGAGATGATTCTCAAAAGACTCCGCTTGGTTTATAAACGAGTCCCTATGGTGTGTGAAATCTTTTTCACTGCTATGACCTTGGAACGGGGTGAAAGGTGGCAGGTGCAAGTGATCTTCTATGCTGCCTCCTTCTTCCAAGTGTAGTTTGGACCCCCCACCTTCTAGCTTATCTTCCTACTTGTTAATGCCTGAGCCTTCCGGTTTATTGAACATGTGGTTCCAGACTACGTCAACTTTCTTATTAAGGGAACCCAGTTGGTTGATCACTTCCAACAGGAGATCATCATGTTGTTGTGGTGTTAGGTGGTTGGTGGCAGTGTGTTTGCTGCTTCATGTATGTATAGTGGCGAACGGTAGGAACTTTAGCTCTTGATACTTAATTGATGTAGGACCTCACAATACCATAAATAAATTAGAATTTGTACACTTCTTGCGTCTCACAAGATTTCTCCCATCTCAAGATCCAATATGCAAATTCATTGAATGACCAAAAGTTTCTGCAATTGTGCATCTTATATCCTTAAATAGACCAAACAATTGACTCAAACAATAACTGTAAATATACTAGATCTCCAAATGATAACTACCAATAGACTCTGAAAGCAGATAGACTCATGTAGCAAAACATCAACTACAACTAGACTCTAAAAGCAAAACAACAACTACTACTAGACTCCGAAAGCAAATAGACTCCTTAAGGAAAACATCAACTAGTAATAACACGGCATGGGTATTGTAACACCCTGTTCCTGGAGGTCCGGAGAGTTAGTTCCTATTACTCAAGAACATCTCCAATATTCAATAATAAATAAACAGAAACTCCACAAAATACTTCACTTATTTGTTCAATCCAAAACTCCGTGTCCCTCCACAAAAGTACTAAACAAAAACCTCGACAAAATAAAATAACATCTCCACAAAGACTCAAATTATTCATAACTTGATGTACCAAAATAACCGCTAGAGATAAAACTACTAAATATGATCCTCCAAAATACTTGTACTCTTAGCACTATTCATCTATGATCATCAAACTTTTCCAATACTTCCTATTCTTGTTCTCCAGCTGAATCATAAAAGTATAGGAAAAATGTTATGGAGATAAGGGGTGAGTTATCAACAACTCAGTAAGCAGAGAACATATGCTAGTATGTAAACACGAGCATTTTCACATAGTTCAAAATGCAGAAAAAAAACATTTCATTTCAATATGCAAATCTCAAAAATACATATTATCAGAAAATCAGAGGGACATTTCAAACATTTCATATTCAAAAACCAACTTTTCATATTCAAAGACCTTTGGCACAACATGACTGAACACCTTCATTTTATCATATCATATCAGAACAGAGGTCATGTTTAATCCCGGTGATAAGGTTGCGCTTCTGCTGAAAGCCAAGGAGAACATAAATCACCATATTATTAAAGCAATTGCACTTAGAGTAGAGACCACTATTATATCCCGTGGTAGGGCCAGAGGTCATTATTATATTTCATGACAGGGCCAGAGGTTACTATTGTATCCCGTGACAGGGATAAAGGCCACTATTGTATCCTGTGGCAGGGCTAGAGGTCACTAATGTATCTCGTGACAGGGCCAGAGGTCACTATTATATTCTGTGACAGGGCCACATATAAGAACAAAACAGAATTAGAATCACCATATCAGAGCCAGAATCAGAGTCAGAACAAAATCATAATCATAGTTAGAACAAAATCAAAATTAGAGTCAGAACAAAACCAGAAAGTCATACCAAAAGTTTTTCAAATGCCACATCATATCAAAACCGAATACTAAAATTCATATCATTTCACATTTTCCAAAACAGATTCAGAACATCTTCACGTCACATGCCAAACTTATCAAATTTTCATATTCGCTTATTTTTCTAAGTTCAATAACAGAATGCCAAAGATAAACTCATGTCTACATCAGTCATACTAGAAAAGTACCTTCTTCTTATTAGGGGTGCTACCCGCATGGTGCGGGGCGGGGGCACCCCCTCCCCGCCCCCCGCCCCGCACCATGCGGGTGAAGGGGTTTCATACCCCGCCCCGCTACCGGGGGGTGTGGATGAAACCGCACCCCGCCCTGCCCCCCGCTTAACATATTGTCTAAAAAAAATTTTTCGTTTAAAAATTTTTTTTAGACTCAAATTATAATATAATTTAAAGTATAAATTAAAATTTATACATTTAAAAAAAATATAAACTCATTAGAGTTATATTTTGAATTGCCTTGGCCTCCTAGGCCAACCATTATATAGGAGGCCAAGGCAATCCAATAGTGATAGTT